>MU728434.1:3054-13209 GCA_026770625.1 Nicotiana glauca
TTAAGATATAATATTAATATTATAAAAATATTACATAAACATAATTAAGTGTATATAAAGAAATAAAATAAAAGATTAAATAATAAAATAATAATAAAATAATGGTGAATAGTAGTGGGGGAGATGAATAGTGTACCCCCATATTTGAGGGAACACTATTCATCCCCCATTTTGGGGACAAAAATGGGGGAGAGTTGGAGGACAATTTTCCTCAAAATTGCCCCCATTATGGGGGATGGGGGCAAGGTTGGAGATGCCCTTAGGTTGTTAACTACTTTATTTCAGCAATTCACAAATTTGTTAAATATAAGATAATAAATGGAGACCGGTAATAACATTATGAAACTGAACCCATATGGTAGAAAGCAGAAGTAGCGAGTACGTCCGTTAGGGTTCATTCATGTCAAATAGGAGATTCGGGTATCATGAATGCAGTCTACAACCTCTGAATGGTCCCAGAAAGCAAGTTCTCCTTCCACCCTCTTAGACCAATCCCTAATTATTGGCAATACCTATTTGCATGTGATGAGCACCCACCTTTACCAAAGCGAACTAGAATTAAGCATTCTTTTACAACCAAGTGGCCACCCCTTCCATCAACCGCACTCAATTTAATTTCCACTTGGCCCGTGCAAACCTAGACCGCACCTGGATTTGAAGTTTATCAAATGTAATAGCACAACTATTATGAAGCTAATTTAACTCAAGATGAGCTCCTGTGAGATATGACTAGTATTAGGGTCTAAATTTTGTCAAATGTAATAGCACAACTATTATGAAGCTAATTTAATTCTTGATGAGCTCCTGTGAGATGTGGCTAGTATTAGGGTCTAAATCCAAGAAGTATTAACACCTTATAATTTTTCTACAAGATGCAACACATGGTGCTCCTTCCAGTAATATCATGACATTCACGAGGCAATGACGCTTACATTTCCTTCTTTTTGTTTTTGCTTTGTTTTGGGACTTACTGCAATGGCTTTGAGTTTTGACCCAAAAATGGAAAAGGTACAATCAATTTGTGCAAGAACCAGAGGTAGTAGATTCGTTTCACATTATTTACAATTTACCAACCATTTTCTCTATCCGCTCTTCCCGAAACAACTTCTTGAACCCACTCATTACTCACCTAAAGGGTGAAGTACTATATCACAAAATTGGCTTGAGGCTCCGGTGTGACTTATTAGCAGTGATTAAAAAAGCGCTCGCTTCCTCGCTTTAAGCGAGAAGCGAAGCGAGGCGTGAAGGGCAGCGCTTCAAGTAAGAAGCGACACTGGTAGGAAAAAGCGACCGCTTCTCTATAAAAAGCGAGAAGAAGCATTAGAAGCGTCCGCTTCTATGTTTAAAATACCCAAGCCCTATTTCATTAAAAAACGAGGCTTCTAAACCGTAAACACTGTCTGGACTTCTTCAACAGCAACGAGACTAGGGTTTTTCTTCAACAACAGCAACGGTTTCTTCTTCTCTTCTTCATCAACTTCTGATTTCTGAAATAATCTCAAAGCATCAACTAGGGTTGTTCTTCTTCTTCTTCTTCAAGAGTAGAGGTATGTTCTGCATCTGCACTTTTGATTTTCGGTTTTCCTTCTAGACTAGGGTTTTTCTTCAACAACAGCAGCGATTTCTTCTTCTCTTCTTCAATTACATTCTGATTTCTGAAATAATCTCAAAGCATCAACTAGGTTTCTTCTTCTTCTTCTTCTTCAATTACATTCTTTTTCTTTTTCTTTTTCTTTCTAAACGTCCAAAAAGCGGCAAAATGTTGACGATTTTTTTTTTTTACCTTCGATTCTTTCTCAGAAAATTTCTGCCCAATTTTTCCAGTTTCTGCCCAAAATTTCAACCCAAGTTTTATATCCTTTATGATGAAGAAGAAGAAGTTGAAGAAGATGACGAGCAATATAATAATAATAGTGGAATACAAGAATTTGACAATCTTGTAGAAGAATAGGATGCTCATTTTGTGATTTAATTGATGCTACTCTTTAGTTTTTTAATTGAAGTATTGAACATTTGCTTACAATTACATGTGTTGTCTATGCAATATTTATTTTGTGAGAAGGCACGGGAGAAAATATGATATACTGATATTGTGTTCAATACAATACAAGAGGTCCTTATTTATAGTTATACTATACAAGGACATACTACTCCTATTCCAATGTGGGACAAGACTACATTATGTACATATCTAACACTCCCCCTCAAGCCGGTGCATACACATTATATGTACCGAGCTTGTTACACATGTAACTAATACGAGAACCAGTAAGAAACTTAGTGAAAATATCTGCTAGTTGATCATTCGACTTTACAAACTTTGTAACAATATCTCCTAAAAGTATTTTTTCTCTGACAAAGTGACAGTCGATCTCAATATGTTTAGTCCTCTCATTGAACACCGGATTTGACGCAATATGAAGAGCAGATTGGTTATCACACACTAGTTCCATCCTGCTGATTTCTCCGAACTTTAACTCCTTAAGCAACTGCTTGACCCAAACTAACTCACACGTTGCCATAGCCATGGCCCGATATTCCGCTTCGGCGCTAGATCGAGCAACTACATTTTGTTTCTTGCTCTTCCACGAGACCAAATTACCTCCTACTAGAACACAATATCCAGATGTAGATCGTCTATCAGAAGGTGATCCAGCCCAATCAGCATCTGTGTACCCAACAATCTGCTCGTGGCCTCGATCCTCGAATAGTAATCCTTTGCCTGGAGCTGACTTTATATACCGAAGAATACAAACAATTGAATCCCAGTGACTATCACAGGGAGAACCCATAAACTGACTTACAACACTTACCGGAAAAGAAATGTCAGGTCTAGTCACTGTGAGGTAATTCAATTTTCCAACCAACCTCAGGGTCTCTAAGAGGCTCCCCTATCAAGGCAGAAGCTTAGCATTCGGATCCATAGGAGAGTCGCTAGGTCTGCAACCCATCATTCCAGTCTCCTCAATAATGTCTAAGGCATACTTCCGCTGTGAAATAACTATACCTGAGCTAGACTGAGCGACCTCAATACCAAGAAAATACTTCAATCTGCCCAGATCCTTAGTTTGGAAGTGCTGAAAGAGATGTTGCTTCAGATTAGTAATACCATCCTGATCGTTGCCAGTAATAACAATATTATCAACATAAACCACCAGATAAATACACAGATTTGGAGCAGAATGCTGATAAAACACAGAGTGATCAGCCTCACTACGAGCCATGCAAAACTCCTGTAATTGTGCTGAACTTACCAAACCATGCTCGAGGGGACTGTTTCAAACCATGTAGTGACCTGCGGAATCTGCATACACGACCACTACACTCCACCTGAATAACAAAACCAGGTGGTTGCTCCATATAAACTTCCTCGTCAAGATCACCGTGGAAAAAAGCATTCTTAATGTCTAACTGATAAAGGGGCCAATGATGTACAGCAGCCATGGACAAAAAAAGACGAACAGATGCTACTTTAGCCACGGGAGAGAAAGTATCACTATAATCAAAGCCCAAAAATCTGAGTATATCCTTTTGCAACAAGACGAGCCTTAAGCCGATCAACCTGGCCATCTGGCCCGACTTTGACTGCATAAACCCAACGACAACTAACAGTAGACTTACCTGCCGGAAGAGGAACAAGCTCTCAAGTGCCACTCGCATGTAAAGCAGACATCTCGTCAATCATAGCATGTCGCCATCCAGGATGAGATAGTGCCTCACCTATAGACTTAGGAATAGAAACAGTGGACAAAGAAGATATAAAAGCATAATGAGGTGACGACAGACGATGATAACTTACTTAGACCAACATAGTGGGGATTAGGATTAAGTGTGGACCATACACCTTTGCGGAGTGCAATTGGTTAACTAAGAGGAGACAAGTCAGCAGTAGGTGCAGAATCTGATGCAGTACGTGAATCACCTGGGCTTGAAGCTGGATGTGGACGGCAATGATAAGTCAAGAGTGGCGGAGCTGCAGAAGGTTGAATTGGATTATGTGGAGGAATTGGACCTATAGGTGGTGGAACTGGAGCTATAGATGGTGGAACGGGAGCTATAGGTGGTGGAGCCGGAGATATAGAGGAAGATGGAAGGGAGATAGTGACTGAATCTCCAAAAGAAGAGACTGGTAGCACCTCAGAAATATCTAAGTGATTACCTGGACCCGTGAAGTACGATTGGGTTTAAAAGAAGGTAACATCAGCGGACATAAGGTACCGCTGGAGGTCAGGAGAATAGCATCGATACCCCTTTTGCGTTCTCGAGAAACCAAGAAATACACACGTAAGAGCACGAGGAGCTAACTTATCTGTTCCTGGAGTAAGGTTATGGACAAAACAAGTGCTTCCAAAGACACGGGGTGGAAGAGAGACAAAGGTAAGTGGGGAAACATAACAGAGAATGGAACTTGGTTTTGGATAGCTGAAGATAGCATATGATTAATAAGACAGCAAGATGTAAGAATTTCATCTCCCCAAAAACGCAACGGAGCATGAGATTGTATGAGTAGGGTACGTGCAGTTTCAATAAGATGTCTATTCTTTCTTTCAGCTACCCCATTTTGTGGAGATGTGTACGGACAAGATGTTTGATGAATAGTCCCATGAGATTTCATAAACTGCTGGAATGGGAAAGACAAATACTCTCGGGCATTATCACTACGAAATGTGCAAATAAAAACCCCAAATTGATTTTGAATTTCAGCGTGAAAGGTCTGGAAAAAAGAAAACAACTCAGATCGATTTTTTATCAAATATATTCAGGTGCACCTAGAATAGTCATCAATGAAACTAACAAAGTAGCGGAATCCTAAGGTGGAACTGACCCGACTAGGACCTCAAACATCTGAATGGACTAAAGTAAAAGCTGACTTGCTCGATTATCAATACGTCGAGGAAAATAAGAGCGAGTATGCTTACCGAGCTGACAAGTGAGATAAACCAGGTACCATTTTCTGAAGTTTTGACAAACTAGGATGTCTCAACCGTTTATGTAATAAATTTGGTGAATCAGTAACAGGACAAGTTGTTGAAGGAAGACAAGATGTGAGTCCATGTGATTTTGCAAGGATAAGGTAATAAAGTCCATTTGATTCACGCCCGGAACCAATGATCCGCCCTGTACTGCGTTCCTGTATAAAAACATGGTCATCAAGAAATAAAACGGCACATTTAAGTGATTTGGCTAGGTGACTAATAGCTATGAAATTAAAAGGACTATTAGGGTCATAAAAAACTGAATCTAAAGGTAAGGAAGGAATTGGGCTTGCTTGACCTATTGCAGTTGCCATGGTTTGAGACCCATTGGCCATTGTGACTCTTGGAAGAGATTGAGAATACGAAATAGTAGTGAAAAGAGATTTGTTACCAGAAATATGATCTGATGCACCTGAATCGATGACCCAAGACTCAGACGATGAAGATTGAGAGACACAAGTCACGCTATTACCTGTTTGAACAACGGAAGCTATCTCAGAAGATGTCTACTTACCTGCTTTGTACTGAAGAAACTCAAAATAATCCGCTAAAGAAACCATCCGACTATTCGAAGTATAGGTTCCCATGTTGCTACAATGAATAGTAATAGGGTTAACTTGAAATAGGGAAAAATTAGTAACTCCTTTGGGAAAATTGAAGAAATCACTGAGAAAACACTGTTTACAGCAGGGAAACAGAACTCTGTTCTGCGCCGGAAAACATTGTTCACGCCAAAAATACTGTAGCTCTCGAAATATTACTGTAGCAGCTGGAAAAAATTCAAAGTGGTCGGAATGAAATAAAAAATAGTAGGGGTAGGATCGAAATTACTAGACGACCCAATTGTTCTGAAGAAACTTTCTCAAAAAATGGCCGGAAGGCCACTTCTGAAGTCACTGTTCACGTCGGAAAAATATTAAAGTGGTCAGAATTTGGTGTAACCTGGATGGATAGGCTCGGAATTGCAAGGGGAACAATCTATCCTGAAGAATCGTCGCCAAAAAATGGCCGCAAGGTGGCCCACGCAACGTCAGAACTTTGCCGGAAAATTTTCTTCCGACTGGTACACACTAACGCCGGAGATTTTCACTGGGGTTTGGTCGCCGGACAGTGACTACTCTTGTGGTAGTGTTGGATTTTGCACAACACTAACCGAAACAAAGCAGACGCAAAACAACTTTGAAAAATTGCCGGAAAAAAAGGGTTCTTGTGACTGATTTCACTTCCCGGAATCGCTGGAATTTATGCACAGCGATAAATCTATCACGATAGCTCTGATACCATGTGAGAAGGCACGGGAGAAAATATAATATATTGATATTGTGTTCAATACAATACAAGAGGTCCTTATTTATAGTTATACTATACAAGGACATACTACTCCTATTCCAATGTGGGACAAGACTACATTATGTACATATCTAACAATTTTAATTTTTTTTTCAAATTCCGCTTCACTTAAAAAAAACGAGCGCTTCGCTTCACGGTTCACGCTCTTCACAACACTGCTTATTAGTGGTAGACAATCATAATTGAGAAGTCCAATTTTAACTTGGTTCTATATCATAAACTAAAAAAGAAAACCAACCACCTCAACCCGCTTTTGATTGAATTTACCAAATAGAAGTCAACCTTTTGAAAAAAATTCCATCCCAAAACTACTAGAGAAGACCATAGAGGAAATGATAACGGGCAGACCAAACCAATAAAAGAACACTCTACTTTAAAAGATGTGCATTAGAGTCGATACATATCCTTCAGCCTCTCCTCACAAATAAGCAAGCCATGGGAAAAAAATCACTTATTCATATTTGAGAACTGTGATCTCCACCAGGTTGATCTGTTTGTTTGATTTACATTTATAAAACTCGCTTCCTACAAACTTCCAGCGTTCCATCCTCAAATACCATTCATTTGGTTTCAGGTGTACAGGCAGCAAGTATATACAGCCAGAAAATCATCTCAATCACACAAGCATTGAAGAGTACATGCACCAAATACCAAATTAAGCCATCATTAATCATTATAAACAGGCTAAACAGGCAATTCTACACCTTCTGCTTGGTGGGAAATCTTACATACTATAAATGTGCCAGTTGAAAACCTCCATCACCATTACATTCAAAGGATCAACGATATTAAGTACAATAACCAAGTTACTGAAAGCACAATGGCATCATCCAAGCATAGAAAGAACAACCTCCTATGACATGAAACTTGTCGAAGAACACCGATCAAATGCAACACAAATTAATCCTAACAATTGGTTAAATATTTAAAATCTCCACACCAATTTTCATACTCCCTGTGCCAATTTGTTTGGCACTTTATCCTTTATTGTCTATCTCAAAAGATTGGCACCTTACTATACAATCTAATAATTATCACATTCCTATTTTACCATTGACATGACGTGTTCTAGATCCCACTAAATACAAAAAAGAAAATTTTGGTACCAAAGGCACTTGAAGCTTATATCAGAAGTCTTTTCTTTCTTAAACTCCGCATCTAGACAAATACCACCAAGCCAAATTGAGATGAGGGAGTATTTCTTAATGAATTCTCCGCATTTAACAATTCCAGCTTAACTATGCACATTACGTTTATAGAACCAAATCCCCAAAGCGAAAGCTGCCAATAACTAGAACACAAAACACCGCACACAAAACACCATTAGTTATAAATGCAATATTCCAAGTAATAAATGACTTGTGAACTACATCTTCAGGTTGATAAAGAACGTTCCTATACACCGACGCCAGCGGAAACACCAACAAGTATAACAAACCAATTCTATTTCAGAAACCCTGGTAAAAGCCCAAATTCAAACCCCAACACAATTAACACATTCGGACAGCAAAACAACAAACAAACAGCACGTGCTCCCCAAAAAATCAGATCAATGCAGCCAAAAAAGAAGCTGTCATCACAAATCATCAGTCTCAATTTCAAAGCTACACAATGAATTTAAGCAGAAAACAAGAAACAAAAGCAACTGAACAAGAATAGAACAAAAGATAACAAATAAGATCAACTTGGATTAAGCTGTTACTCTGATATCTTCCAAAAACAACACGAACAGATAAAATAAAACGATTTCGAATTAAGCTCAAAAAATAATACTCAAACAGCACGTGTTCCCCAAATATATCAGTGCCAGTCACTTTAAAAACTAAAACTTCGAGAGAGAGAGAGAGAGAGAGAGAGAAACTAATCAAAATCAATACCACACCAACACATTGCATACAAGTGCACGGAACAAAAAAATAATCCTGAAGTGTGATTAAACCTAGCTCCACAACTCTAAATTAAACAGTTACCAAATCTCATAAAAAACATTTAAAAAAGAAATGCTGATAAAAATGCATACAAATAATTAATCAAAATAAAAATAAACTCAAATTAGCCAAAAATGAAGGAGAAAGAATCCAAACCTGCTTTATCCCGTAAAGGCGAACTGGAAAAGCCTAGTATTAAGTAGAAATGCTATGATTCTTCAACAACAACAAAAAGAAAACCTCGAAACTTCAAAACCCTAGATGGAGAGAAAAATGAAGCGGCGGTGATGTTAGAGAGAGAGAGAGACGGACAGAGACGGAGAGAGATCAGAGAGAGATTCATGGCTTAACACATGACGAAGACAGGATTTTACCGATTGCGAAGCATTGAAAGCGAAAGGGGAACATATAGGTGTGTTTGTATAACCTAAAAAGAAAATATTTTCTTGAAAAATAAGTAAAAGTAATTTTATTTATTTTTTCATGTTTGAAACGTAAAGAGTCTAATTGGAATTAGTAATTATCTAGTTGTATAATTAAGATGACCTATTTGACAAGTTTACTGTTTGGTTGCACAAGTTTACACAATTAGATTAAATTTTAAATTAAGTAATTATCAAAATATAAAAGTTAACATAATAAATATATACCTATAAATTTTTATATATATAAATGATATTATATTTAATATTTAAGATGTATATTTTTCGTGAGTATACATTAATAAGTAATCATATATTTATAACTAATATTGTAAAAATCACTTTTATATATATTTTAAATTAATAATACTTAGTTTAGATACTTACAAAAACTAAAAATATATGTTTTTTTTTTGTAAGAACATCATGGAATTCATATTTGATAAAATAAATTAATATTTATCAATATAATGTCATAACACTATTCAAATGTTTGACAAAACTGATCTATTAATTCTAACTAAAAAATAAACAACATGCAACGTGAGCTAATACTACTAAAATAAGTAAATTGGAACCATGAATATGAAACAATTTCAAAATCCAAAAAAAAAAATATTTAGCATATGTCAAATTCTAACATAATAATAGTAAGTTGCACTATAACTTTAGATTAGGAAACATAATAAGTTCATAACCACATTCAACAATGAAATTTCACTTTAATTGCATCACTCATTATATGACAAGTTTGTTAATGACGCATTATTTATAATATTAGGAGGTGTAGTTTCAAAAAATAGAATAATAAAATAAATAAAAAATAAAATATAAGCAATTATATGAAATAACAAGAAGTAAAGGAAGAGAAATAAAAGATAAATAATATGCAAAGAAAAATTTATTTTGAAATTTTAAAAGAAATTAAAAAGTAAAAATAAAATTAAAATAATAGAAATAAAAGTTATAGAGAAAATAAATTAAAATCAAAATAAAAAGGAAAGAAATTAAAAAGTAACCTTGTAATTACACAGTGTAATTACCACCAGTTCTTATCCCCTGAGAATTGGAAAGTGTAATTACACCCCTCCAATTACATCCTATTCCATGTTGACCAAGTGATTACTTGGCCAAACAAATATGCCAAACTGTGTAATTACACCCAATTATACCCAAATCCATTTCCTGGGTGGCTTTCCAAACAAGCTCAAATTAAGAAAAATAATTTCTCAAGATTATTCATAAATAATTTAGATATAATAAATATGAAGCCATAAACTTTCAAACCAACAACCTTCCGAACCCACAAATTTCATAAACTTTCAAACCGCTAAACTTTTGAAACCGCAAAATTTTGAACCCGTAATCTTTATAATTTTTAAACCCATAAACTTCCAAACACATAAACCTTTGAACTCATAACTTTGGAACTTGTAAAATTTTGAACCTTTAAACCGATAAATAAAAAACTAAAATTGA
>MU728435.1:1746-13028 GCA_026770625.1 Nicotiana glauca
TTATGTTTATTTTTATTATAGCTTTTTAATTAGCAATATTTATATTACATAATTTTATTGTCTTTATTGTCGAATATTTTAGTATAATGCCATGACACATTTTATATTTTATATTATTTTCTTGGAAAATATTTTATATAGTTGTATCTTACTAGGATTAAAGAAATATTTTGAGCACAATTTATATGTTTTGTTCTACGAATATTTTACCGGAAAAAAAACCCGAAAAAACCCGAAAATCCGAGAAAAATCGAGAGCGAAAAACCCGAGTTTTATTGGTTTGGTCTTTAAATTTAATAACCCGATATAATTGGTTTGGTTTGGTAATTATAAAATCCGAACCAACCCAACCTATGTACATCCCTAACGAAAAGTATGACAATATCATAATATGCAAATTAGCTTCAACGTCGTTACAACTCAAACATTAAAAGTAATGTATTAGATACGAAATCTTATATGTATCTCTTAAGGAGTAATGAATCTTGAAAGAATTTCGATATTATAATTTGATATTTTTCTTAAAATACTCCTTTTAATGTGCTTTGTATTTGAAAGAGAATTATATAAAAACATAATTCACAATTAAATGTGATTCTCAAGCATCATTCATTTTTAAGTTTCAACAAGTTCATAAAATGACACATAATTCACTATACAATACCATGATAACTAATTATTTGTAAATAGTTACTAATACTAAGCTATTAAACTAATAAGTATTGTATCTCATAAACATGAAAAAAGTAATATTTAGAAAAATAATTATAAAAAAACTATGGACTATTATATAGTAAAGACATACAAAAGTTAATATATAAATATTTTTCAAATGAAAGATTTATTTAAAATTAACTATCATAGCAGTCTTAGTGGATAACGTGCAATAATTTTTTCTTTAATTATGATATAAAATACTCTAAACTTAATGATTTATAATTAAGAAAAAAATAATTTTGAATTGTGAAAGATTTATTAAGAAAATTTGAGGATTTACAAGGTTAGTTACATACAATTGCATAAATTTCTATTAGGCGAGCCCAGTACGCTGGGCGTTGGGCGTGTCCGGGGCGTAAGCTCCAATGTCCGAGGCGTAAGTCTCACGGAACTAAGTCCCACGCATAAGTCCAGGGGCGTTTTACGAGTCGCCTCGAGGCGAGTCCCGATTCTGCCTTTTAAAACAGAGTTAACGCGTGTTCTAAATATCATTGTGATTCAGCTTTGAGAAACTATATTTAAAGAGCAGAAATTTACAACTAAATATCTGAAAAATAGTTTACAGTCAAATAAAAGGTTATTCGATTATCTGAGTTATAGATTTCTAATGTAATGCGACAGAGAAGGCACACACTTAGAATAATGAATGAAGTTGTTGTTAGAACAAATTATTTTGATCAATTTCTGAAGTTAACTTGAGTAATTTTTAAAATCTGACCACTTAAACTAAAATCGTAAAACGGTGACTAATATCATACAAAATCTTTCCAAAGCTAGTGGAACAACTTATAATTCAACACTTCTTAACGATCAAATACATATAAATATATAATTCGACGAGGCATGGTTGCCTAATTAGTAAATACCTCTACCTTCGACCCTGACCCTAACCTTGAGGTTATGAATTCGAGTCATCATGAGCAAAATAGAGAGCTCGTGCCGATGATAAAAAACTGTAAAAGATATATGTATAATTTGTTAGGGGTTAACACATTAAATTAATTGCGAATAATGAGCTTTAACAAATGTGAGCTATAAATTTAACAAATGCTGACACTGAATTAAACTCTAAAACCAATAAGCAAAATAACATGAGATCTTTATAAACTCTTCTCTTACACAATATATTGGAGACAATCATGTAAATCAACAGTTAATCTAATATTTGATGTATAAGATGCCCAAGCAGAGGCACACAGGTGGGCTCTGGGCTGGAACTGTGGAAGCAGAAAGAAAGCGGCTTCTCATTAGTATAAATTATTGATGTGAGAGAGCCTTAACTCCATGTGAAATACGCCATCATTTTTCTCTTCCTTTTTTTTTTTTTTTTGGCATTTTTAACTTCAAATTTACTCAAATTTGGAATTTTAGTCCTCCGACAAAATTGAAACAGTTGCAATAACGAAGACTGAAGATGAAACGTATTTTCGGTCCTGGGCCCAACCCTCTCTATTTCTGGGCTTCTATTGATGAGCAACAATATTCCAAATTAATTGAAGCGGTCCACCTAATCATCTAGGGAAATTTACCTAATTATACTATTATACAAATTTATTTACCATTTTTTTTAGATTTCTTAAAAATTATATTCTCTATCTATATTTACTATTTATATACAAAATCTTAATAAAGAGAGCATCCTTAAAATTATGATGTAACTGATACAACCCTTCCCTTCCCCCTCTCCCACGTCAGCCCCCTCTCATTGTCATGTATATCAGTTATACAAAGCCCCTAAAATCATGTTTTCATCCCTCTTTCGTACAAATCAACCCAAATCCCTTCCTTTTCACACAAATTCATCGACATTATCCCTAAAATTATAATAGCAAAGAGATCTCCATTGGCAACCATTAAAAAGCTTCTTAACTTTGAATTCAACATTTGGGTTTTACGAATTTGTGAATTGTTTGAATTGGGTGTTCTAGAAAATGATTGAGAATATAATTTGGAATTTATATCTCAATTTTGAGAGAGATTGGTTTAGTTTGGAGCTGTTTTTAGGTAAAATTTCATATTAAAACTCGAAAAACAAGTTTCTGAATTGTATCACGATAGTATGATAATCGTATCGTATTTGTTTCATAATTGTATCACAATTTTATTTAACTTGTATCTGATACATCAATATATAAAATAATACCGGATATGAATACAATTATAATACTGTCACACCTCCTTTTTGCGCTACCGCACCCCGCGAAGAGCGTGGTAAAAGGGAATTTTTTCAATTAAAGGACAATCAAAACGGGATTCATTTATTAAGAGATTCAGAGTCGCCACTTGGGAGATTTATGGTGTCCCAAGTCACAAGTTTGAATCCCGAATCGAGGAAAGGGTTTGACTCTGTATTACAGTTGCGAACCAAAAATCCGAGTAAGGAATTCTGTTAACCCGGGAGAAGGTGTTAGGCATTTCCGGGTTCCGTGATTCTAGCACGGTCTCTCAACTGTTATATTTGGAATAGTTATCTGATTTCAAAACATGTTTTAGTTTAACGTGATTTTTAACCATAAACTGCTTTTATTATTATTTTAATGAGAATTGCAACGTCGTAAAAACGTATCTCGAACAACGTCACATAAATGCACCCATGGTTGTTAACACATTTCGACTTCGTTGAGATTTGGATTTAGATCGCATAAATATGCACCCGAGTTTAGGAATGTAATATTATTAAAATACGCGCCTAGAGAGACTAAAGCATTATTATATTCGGGGAAAGCCGTGAAATTCGCTAAACGGCGCATCTCGGATTCTAAGTATTTTAATGGAAGTAATTAAAGAGGGCCACGCAATTCATGATTTTTATTTGACGCGGCACACCTCGATTTATTTTAAAAGGATGTCCTAACTAAAATTCAGGAGGGCCATAAACTATAATTATCTAATATGGCACGCCTCAAGCAAGCTACGATATTCATTTTTTTTTAATAACTAATTCTGAGATTATTGTAAAATCAATCATTGACCTATTGCGGAGAAAATATAGGATTTTAGCTAATAATATTTAAATCAATTATATGCAAATCATTATCTAAAGATAAGACATCAATTACAATCAATCATTATAACCTATCTCGTAACCCATTATTCTTCCTAATCTGCGCTTTTAAAGCAATAGATGGACTCGCCTATTGTTAATAGCAAAATAGCAATAACTTCTAAAATTTTCAAATCAGATGAGACCAAAAGTGGAATAAATATTCAATATCATATTGAGTCCATTTTCTATAAGCATTGGGATGATGTTTATAAGTAACACATCAGGCAATCAAATAGAACGGAGAGTTATTTAATCAACGGGAAAAAGCAAATCAAGTAATGCAATTCCAATTGAACACAAAATTATTGTCCTTAAGGTAACACAAGCAAGCAAGGATCCACTCCAATCTTTTCATTCAAACAACATCAATGGGAGAGTAGAGGATCTTGACAAATCTGAAAGCACTTGGTTATATACTAGTATCATTTTCAAAGGGAAAAAGCTCAAAAGATGCAACTCAATATTTCTCGTAAGCTTCCTCACGTTTTTGTAGTCAAACTCATGAAACAATTTTGGTTTCACTATTTTAGCACCTTGGGAGCCAAAATGGAATTTAGCTTACAATTTATTAATTAATGTAGCCAAAATTCCAGCAATATCATGGACATAAAAGCTTAATAATGCTCAAAACAAATTTATACTTGCCCCTAAATTTGTGCATTAGTTTAACACATAAAGAGTAATTCAAAGCAGAGCCAAATATACAATCAATCATTGGAGAACATTTTAAACACATGAATAAACTACTACAACTTTATAAAAATATAACATGCCAAAACAGTGATTACATGACTTTTAAAGTTGAATTGATACCTTGACAGTAGTAGCAATATCTCAAGAATAGCAACATAAAGGCCAAGAATCACCTACAACTACAGACTAAAAAAGCTTGGTAAAATCTTTCTGATTAAGGAATCCAACAGCAAAAGTGCACTAAAAATGGCGACAGCAAAACGGCACTTCAACAGTGGAAGTCCGATTGAAATGTTAATATCAATAAGAACCTTGACCGGAAAAACCTTTAGTGACCTCGAACCCAACAACCTCGACCAAATGCTTTCCGGTTTAGCAGGGACTTGAAATTTCCAAATGAAAATCATCAATCTGGACTGATTTTTTTTAGTCTAAGAGTGCGCTTGAGTTGACCACTTGAACTGAATTACAAAGTGACTTATGGAAAATGCAAAATTTTCATCACTGTTTTCGTTTCCTCCCTTCCCTCTCAATTATGACTAAATGAAAATGTTGTTGAACTACTACTTTGGCAAACATGAGATAGTTATGAGGAAATTCCGTATTCAAACGAATACACATGCCAACCAGTTCACTTTCTGTCAAGTATTAAATGCCATACGTTCTAGCTTAACTACACAAGAATCATATATATATGCTTGACATTGAGAAATCAATAAGAAACACATCAATTAGCTCTAACAAAACTGAAACTAAACTAAAGGATTTGAACATGTAGAAGCCATAATTAGAACTCCGGATTTCATTGCACTTCAATATCAAACCTCATGTGATGTGAATCTAGAAATATGTACCTGGAAATAGAAAGGGGAAATGAGGTGAAGAAACAGTAGACAACATCTGAACAACAGTATCAATGCAATCAGTGACCTCACAGCAACTTGAAACCCAGACCAAAAAACTCAACAGAACAGTGATACAATCAACAAAATTAAACCAACTCTTTCAATACCAAGTTCAATCTACTTTCAATCTCAAAGAAAATCAGAACTTGTTTCAATAATAGAAAAAACTTCTGGATTTAAAACAAAGAAGCAATGGAACCATTATTCTCTTTAGTTTCTGCAATTTACTTTTAGAATTTTTATCTCTTCAAACTCTCTTTCTATTTCTGAATTTTCAGAATGTCTATCTCTCTTTCCCCTCTCAATGTTTTTGACTCTTCTCCTCTAGTGTCTGTCCTAAATCCTCTAATTTATACCCAACACAGACCCCTCTTTCCAGCCTGTTTTACCACTAACCTATTAAAAAAAATAAAACCCATGATATTCCTTGAGCACCCCACTACTAAGTGTCCTATTTCATTGTTTAAATCAATTGTTATGGGTGCCTATTTGTTTAATCACTCCCTTTAAACCTCCCCATTATGTTTTGTCCCCCACTATTATTAAACAAATATATTATATTTCAAGGCACATTAGTAATTATTGACAGAGCACTCAACTAAACCAATTCTTCAAGTTTTCAATTCCCAAATTATCCCTGTGATTCACTGAAACTACTGCCTACCCAATCCCCTTTCTATCTGTACCCAAAACTCATCAGCTATAACCAATTCCCTAATCAAGCACAACCAACAACTTAGGATAGAACTTAGATCAGATCAAATAGCATCAAAATGAGGACCAATGAATCAGAAACAAGACGGAGGATTCAGTGATTAAACTAACACACTTCTAGATTAAACCTAAACAGGAACAAATGAACACTGTAAACATATTGAACGAAAACAATTTGAATTCATATGCAAGAATGATAGACAACGGAGAGAAAAGATCCAAACATAACACAAAAGAAACTATTCGAACCAATAGTAACAACAAACAACTACAGTTTTACACAAAGCCTTACTGACTAATTCGAATCGTTCAAACAAAAATCATAAGAATGAAAACAATCCAGAGTAAAACCAAACAGACACGGGTGAGCAAATTACTGATTTCAAAATGCAGTCTCAACTAAAGGGCACGATGCTAATTGCAAATCGTCAAAGCTTAACATACAGATCTTGTATTCAAATTAGGCTCCAAAACAGAGGTTGTATTTTTCCATTACTTAGGCATGCTTCTGTTAGAATACTCCTAACACATGTTTCGAAGCTAAGAATAGATTCAACCAGAATTTCATTTGTGTTACAGGTTCATCATGTCATTCTCCATTCATAAGTTACAGAAGGTACCTTTGAACAAACTAAAACTTCAAAACGAAAACAAGGATTTGCAGTGGAAAACCAACGGACAGTACCTCAAACCTTCCTGGAAACCTCAAATCCGACACCAACTTCGAACCATAATCGAAGCCTTGAATCATTCTGGAAAAAACTCAAAATTTTGAACGAGACCCGACGACTTTTAACTCGGATAACACATCGACCCTGAACCTCGAGCAGGCAACCTCGAACACCAAATTGTTTTCCCGGATCTAAACTTGACCAGACAAACTCAAAAGAGGGGGACATGATAGGACAACGAACGGAACTCGAGACCTCTCCTTGAGTAGGAGAAATGAGAATAGCTCTATGTATATGTGTGTCCTTGAATTTCTATCTGTGTGAGTTCCGGCGAGTGAGTTGTGTGTATGTGTGTGTTTTACGGCATTTCCGGCGAGAGGGAGGTGAGGTCCTATTTATGGTCGCTTGTTTGCGTCGTCGCTGGTAGAGGTTCTGGGGTCGTTTAGGGATGCTCAGCGGCGATGGGGGGGTCGTTCACGAAGAAGACGAGAAGGGGGCGTGGTTCGTGTGGGGGTGCCGGCTTGGAGAAGATGAGGGTTGGGGGCTTTTAGGGTTTGGGGAAAATGGGGAATGAAGGGTAATTGAAAAAGGGGGGTCGTTTGGGTATTGGGCAAACCGGGTCAGGGTTGGGTTTTTGGGTGTATTTGGTTTGGGTTGGAAATTGGGGTGTGGTTTTGGGCCTGGTTGTTTCAAATTAAAGAAAAGACCCAATTTGACTTCCTTCCTTTTTTTATTTCTTTTTTAATTTCATTTCCAAAACTAAATTCTAAAAATCCTAAATTATATTATAGAGCCAAATTAACTTATCAAAATTATTAATTAACTTCTAATAACAATTATCACACACAATTAACTACCAATTTAAAATAAAATCACACAACTTGGACATTAAAGGCTAAAAATACAAATTACATTATTTTTTGATTTTTCGTTTTTGTACAGCACACTTGATTACTCCTAATCGTAAAATTAAATCCTAGAATGCAAATGCAACATATTTTTTTTGTATTTTCATCAATTTAAACAAATAATCATGCACACACAAACGCAAACAATAAGAGAAAAATAATTCAAAATTCACAAAAATTGCTAGCAACACAAAACTATTTTATTTTGGATTTTTGGGAGTAATTCTCATATAGGGCAAAAATCACATGGTTACAGCTGCCCCTCTTTGTCCGAAAACACGAAGAGTTTTCGTGCAAAGATAAAGTAAGCAAGCGATTTTTTGCCCGTTTGAGTACTCCGTGTGAAGCATTTTTTTTTTGAAAAGATTTGACCGAACCTTTGATTCAAAAGGTCTCCTACATATCCTTGGCTAAAAGGGAATCAGGTCAATGTAGTTCGGGAAGTTTTGGTAGCTGGGACTACCGTGGAACTGCGATTTTGCTGTTACTGCTGTTGTTATTGCTGCTACTGCTTACTGCCCTCCTTATTACACCGTGTTAAATGAAAATTAGAAGCTAGACTAAACTAGTCTATGAGTTACAAAATCTTATCTAGATCTTCAGGCTTGGTCTTGTCGCCTTGCCTTCTTGTTGACTTGCTTCCTCTGATGTTTCTTCATTTCTGACTTCACTCGTCGGCCTCTCTTGATTGTCGAACTTGGACTGTTTATTTCCTTTTTGTGGGATTCGCATTGTTTTTCTTCGAAGCTTGAACTGATCGTCACTGCCTTCCTTTTGATTTCTGAATTTGGATTTATGCTGGGGATTTTTTGTTGTAACCTTTCGCTTTCCTGTCGGGCTACTGACTTCCACACTTGAAATGTAAAGATTGGAATTGTACTTCCCTTGTTCTCCAGGTGGGTGCCTAATTGCTGAACTTGAAATGTATTCCCTCGTTCTCCAGGTGGGCGCCTGATTGCTGAAACTTGAAATATATTCCCTTGTTCTCCAGGTGGGCGCCTGATTGCTGAACTATAATTTAAAAACTTTAATTAAAACATAAAACAACGCCTTTCCGTTCTTCAGGGGGGCACCTGACCTCAACTATGATTTAAAAACTTCAATTAAAAACTTAGGAAAAAGACAACGCCTTTCCATTCTTTAGGGGGGCACCTGACTTCAACAACAACTTAAAATAAATGCCATTCCGTTCTTCAGGCGGGCACCTGACCTCAACTGTAATTTAAAATTTCAATTAAAACTTAAAACAACGCCTTTCTGTTCTTTAGGGGGGCATCTGACCTCAATTATAATTTTAAAAATTCAAAATGTAGTTTAAAAGACAACGCCATTCCGTTCTTCAGGCAAGCACCTGACTTCAACAACAACTTAAAATAAAACGCTATTCCGTTCTTTAGGCACGCACCTGACATCAACAATAATTTAAAATTTCAATTAAAACTTAAAACAACGCCTTCTGTTCTTCAGGAGGGCACCTGACCTCAATTATAATTTTAAAAATTCAAAATGCAATTTAAATGACAGCGCCATTCCGTTCTTCAGGCGGGCACCTGACTTCAACAACAACTTAAAATAAAACGCCATTACATTCTTCAGGCGGGCACCTAACATCAACTGTAATTTAAAATTTCAATTAAAACTTAAAACAACGCCTTTCTGTTCTTCAGGGGGGCACCTGACCTCAATTATAATTTTAAAAATTCAAAATGCAGTTTAAAAGACAGCGCCATTCCTTTCTTTAGGCGGGCACCTGACTTCAACAACAACTTAAAATAAAACGCTATTCCGTTCTTCAGGGGGGCACCTGACATCAACTGTAATTTAAAATTTCAATTAAAACTTAAAAGAACGCCTTTCTGTTCTTCAGAGGGGCACCTGGCCTCAATTATAATTTTAAAAATTCAAAATGTAGTTTAAAATACAGCGCCATTCCGTTCTTCAGGCAGGCACCTGACTTCAACAATGATTTAAAACTTCAATTAAAACTTAAAGTAAAACGCCATTCCGTTCTTCAGGCGGGCACCTGACTTCAACTATAACTTAAAGTAAAACGCCATTCCGTTCTTCTGGCGGGCACCTGATTTCAACTATTTAAAAAAGGTAACGCCTCCGTTCTATGGGCGGGCTCCCGATTTCAACAAAAACTTAAAAAAGGTAACGCCTTCGTTCTATAGGCGGGCTCCCGACTTCAACAACTTAAAAGGGTAACGCCTCCATACTACGGGCGGGCTCCCGACTACCATAACTTAAAAAGGTAACGCCTCCGCTCTACGGGCGGGCTCCCGACTACCATAACTTAAAAAGGTAACGCCTCCGTTCTACGGGCGAGCTCCCGACTATGATAACTTAAAAGGTGATGCCTCCGTTCTACGGGCGGGCTCCCGACTACGATAATTTAAAAAGGCAACGCCTCCGTTATATGGGCGGGCTCCCGACTACAACAACTTAAAAAAAGCAACGCCTCCGTTTTACGGGCGGGCTCCCGACCATAACAACTTAAAAAGGTAACTCCTCCATTCTACGGGCGGGCTCCCGACTACAACAACTTAAAAAGGTAACGCCTCCATTCTACGGGCGGGCTCCCGACGTCATCAACTTACCTTATCTGCACCCTACTACTGTTGTCCTTTCTTTGCCTTGTAAACCGTTTCCTTCCTTCAGAACCGCTTCCTTCAAAAATAAAACTTGTATTGTCTTCCCTAGAAACTGCTGGGGAATTAATTACTTACCTGCTGGGGATAATACCGCTGGAGGAATCTCTCTTCTTCCCCTTCTTCTTTTTTTTTTTTTTCAAAACTACTCTCTTCAAAACTTTTATTTTCTCTCAACACTGCTGGGGATAAAAGTGTTATCAGCTGGGGATAACGTTGTTGAGGATAACGCTGCCGGGGGAATTTTGTTCCTTCAAAATTGGCGCTTTATTCTTCTGGAAGCTGCTGGGGATGCTACTTGGCCTTTGCTCTTTCTGAACACCAGTTTCGTCCCTTTGTTCCGTCCGCTGGGGGTACAACTCCTTTCATTAAAACTTGTTATTTTCTTTTTTTCAGCACTGCTGGGGATAATACTGGTTCAAAGACCACTTCCCTTAAAATCGGTGTTATCTTTTTTCTTCCCCCATGGGGATGCCTGTCTTCCAGAAAATTTTCCAAATGAAAGGAATTTTTTTTGCCCAGTTTGATAATCTTCCTCGTGGCATGCCTTTCCGCCATCAATGCCATTTCCTTTTTCCTGCTTCAAATCAAAGAAAATTTCTTAGTTTAAAACGCGGTGGTTGGTTGTGATACTCCTGCTGGGGATGGTTCTCCTTTTCTCATTCCCTGCTCTCTGTTTCATTATCAAGGCTTGCTGGGGATGTTATTATTTGCTGAGGATGATAGATAGTTTTTTTTCTTTTCTTGCTTCCCCGCCCTCCCTGGCGACTCTTTATTCATAAGCCTTTCACCGTTGTTTTCCACTTGTATCCTAACCACCCAAATTCTTATGACACAGACTCTGCTTGAGGATCTTGCATGTTTTACAAATGAACCACTTTCTTCGTTCATCCGTGTCACTAAAATACCTTTTCTGCTGGGGATATCCCCCTTCTTTTGTGGCATATCTAGGGAACGGGCATTTCCCCGACCTTTGA
>MU728437.1:0-11275 GCA_026770625.1 Nicotiana glauca
AATTAATTCCCTTTTATTTATTTTTAATTTTGGAATTCTTTACTTGGGGTAAAAATCACGTGCTCACAATGGGAATGACGAAATTTCTCTTAGAGAAGTTTGTTTGGCTTTGTACAGCTATGAACAAAGAAAGCGAGAAAAATAGAAGGACGGAGAAGGAGGAGCACTGATTGTCAGGGGTCATCCTGAAAATCAAACGAGGACAAAGAAAGGAAGATCCAAGTCAAGATCTAGACCCAACAAAGATGAATGTGCCTTTTGTCGAGAAAATGGGCACTGGAAGAAAGACTGTGCGAAGTTGAAGAATAAGGCCAAACATAACAATGGAAAGGCCATTATGGATTCAAATGTAGCTGATTATGATGATTCTGATTTCTCATTAGTTACAACAGATCCATCAACATTATCATACATATGGGTAATATACTCAACTTGTAGTTATCATATGTGTTCCAATAGGGACTGGCTCATAGATTTTCAAGAAGGAGAATATGGAGTCGTCCAAACAGCGAATAACAGCCCTCTTAACTCATATTGGTTCAATACGAATAAAGAACCATGATGGAATGATCAGAACATTAACAGATGTTTGATATGTACCGGGTTTGAAGAAAAATTTCATCTCTGTAGGAGCCCTAGAATCAAAATGGTTTAAAATTATTGCAGAAAATGGAGTGATGAGAGTATGCTCCGGTGCACTAGTGGTAATGAAGGGCAATCGGAAGAACAATAACATGTACCGCTATCGTGGTAGTATAGTTAATGGGACAACGACTGTAACATCTAGTGACGAATAAGAGGCAGAAGCAACCAGGCTATAGCACATGCGCTTGGGACATGCTGGAGGAAAATCCTTAAAAACTTTATTAGATCAAGGATTTTTAAAAGGAGTAAAGGCTTGCAACTTGGAGTTTTGCGAGCATTGTGTCAAAGGGAAACAAACAAGAGTTAAATTTGGTACAGCGATCCATAATACTAAAGGCATTTTGGATTATATACACTCTGATATTTGGGGTCCTTCCAAAACACCCTCATTAGGTGGGAAGCATTATTTGTAACCTTTGTTGATGATTTTTTCTGAAGAGTGTGGGTGCATACAATTAAGAGCAAAGATGAAGTGTTGGAAATTTTTCTCAAATGGAAAATGATGATGGAGAATCAAACAGGCAGGATGATCAAGTTTATTCGCACAGATAATGGAGGTGAATACAAAAATAATTATTTTAATAAGGTCTGTAAAAATGATAGCATCATCCGACACTTCACTGTTAGGCATACGTCACAACATAATGGAGTGGTAGAACGTATGAATCGGACCTTGCTGGAGAAGGTACAATGTATGTTGTCCAATGCTGGCTTGGATAAAGAATTTTAGACTGAGGCAATTACATATGCATGCCAACTCATTAATCGTTTACCATCCACTTCTATTGACGACAAGACACCATTTGAAAAATGGTATGGAAAGACTGCTGTAGATTATGACTTTTTGCACGTATTTGACTCAACTGCATATTATCATATGACAGAATCAAAATTGGATCCAAGGGCAAATAAGACTATTTTTATGGGGATTACTTCTGGAGTCAAATGATATCGCTTATGGTGTCCTATGACAAAGAAAGTAATATTCAGCAGGGATGTTACCTTCAATGAATCTGCTATGGTAAATAAGGTAACAAATGAAGATACCAAACAAGATGGTGGTGCTTCTAAGCAGGTGGAGTTTGAGGGAAAATTTATTTTCTTACACAAGAAGAAGATGAGGAAATAAATAAAGATCATCCTCTAGAAGAAGAGCCATTAGAGAGGGATATTCCAACTTAGGAACCTCAACAACAACTTGAATCAATAGCAACCAGCAAGCCAAAAAGGACAATAACAAAACATGTTCGTCTCATAGAGACGGTGGCTTGTGCAGCCTCAATTATAGCTGATGATGTTCCTACCACTTATAAAGACGTAGTCCAAAGTTTAGAAGAAGATAAGTGGTGGATTGCCTTGAATGATGAAATATAGTCCCTTATCAGAATCATACATGGAGATTGGCAAGTCTCCCGAAGGACAAGAAAGCAATTGGGTGCAAATAGGCTTACGCAAAGAAAGGAAGGATTTCCTAACCGAGTAGATCTTCGCTATAAAGTAAGATTTATGGCCAAAGGATATGCTCAAAAGGAGGAAATTGATTACAATGAAATATTTTCTCTAGTTGTAAAATATTCCTCCATTAGAATTATGTTGGCTTTGGTAGCACAGTTGAATTTGGAACTAGTTCAGATGGATGTAAAAACTGCATTTTTAAATGAAAACTTGGAGAAGAAAATCTACAAGACTTAGCCAAAAGTATTCAAAGTTACTGGAAAAGAAAATATAGTATGCAAACTTGAAAAATTATTGTACGAATTGAAATAATTTTCTACATAATAGTACAAGTGATTTGATAAATTTATGTTGCGGCAAGGGTACAAGAGAAGCAAATACGATCATTGTGTGTATTTACACAAGCTTAAAGATGGTTCCTTTGTATATCTTCTCGTATATGTTGATGATATGCTGATAGCTTCCAAGAATTCAGAAGAAATTGATAAGTTGAAGATTCAACTGAAGAAGGAGTTCGAGATGAAGGATTTGGGTGAGGCAAAGAAAATTCTTGGCATGGAGATAATAAGAGATAGACGTTCAATGAAACTCTGTTTACCTCAAAAGGAATATTTGAAAAGAGTACTATAGCGTTTTGGCATAGATGAGAAGACTAAGCCAGTTAGTACTCCACTTGCTCCCCATTTTAAGCTAAGTACTATTATGTTGCCAAAAAATGAAGCTGAACAGGAATATATGTCAAGGGTACCATATGCAAATGTTGTTGGTAGCTTGATATATGCAATAGTCTGTACGAGACCTGATATTTCACCAGTTGTTGGAGTTATTAGCATATATGCATAATCCAGGAAAGGAGCATTGGAAAGCTGTGAAATCGATTCTACGGTATATTCATAATATTGTAGATATTGGGTTAGTTTTTTAGCAGGAAGGCAATCAGTCTGTAATTGGATATTGTGGCTCATATTTTATGGGTGATTTGGACAAACAAAGATCAACTACTGGTTATATGTTTACTTTTGCAAGGGCATCAGTTAGTTGGAAATCAACTTTGCAGTCAACAGTTGCTTTGTCTACAATAGATGCAGAATACATTGCTATTACAAAGGTTGTGAAGGAGGAATTTGACTTCATAGATTGCTAAAAGTGCTTGGCATGGACAAAAAAGTATCACAATTTTTTGTGATAGTCAAAATGCTATTCAATTAGCGAAGAACCAAGTTTATCATGTAAGGAAGAAGCACATTGATGTTCGGTATCATTTCGTACGAGAAATCATAGAAGAAGGTGGAGTCATGGTGAAGAAAATTCATACTACAGAGAATCATGCTGATATGCTAACAAAAGTGGTGACTGCGGTCAAGTTTCAACATTGTTTGGATTTGATCAACATTGTTGAACACTGAAGATTGAAGATGAATACACAACAAAAATTTGTTATTGAGAGAAAATTGAAGATGTAGAATTTTGCCAAAGTGGAGATTTGTTGAAAATGTCAAAATCTCCCACATCGGTGGGTGACATATTTGGTTGGGATTTTCACCTTATAAAAGGAGGCCCAATATTTAGGATTTAATAATATCTCTCATTTGCCTTATTATCTTTTTAAGGCATTTGTGTCACTCTTTAGTATTCTTTCACTTATATTTTTGGAGTAGAATAAATTATTGGTTATGCTCGAGGAAGTAGGCAAAATTGGCCGAACCTCGTAAATTCTGGTGTTCCTTTTATTGTTGCTTTACTGTCTTATTTATTATTTGTTGACTGTCATAATTTTTGGTATAGTAATTGTGACTCATTCACATTATATATATTTTGCTTCCACAACCGTTCCAAAAATTGTGACATGATTTAAAATGGATACTCCGGCTACCCAGATTAGCCAAAAAAAAAATGAAAGTTTATTGCTAATGGCATCTTCTTTGCGGATCTTAACGGAGTGTTGATGCGTGAAGTGCTGGAATTTTGCTTTTTTTGCTGCTGCTATGTACCGGAGCTTGTACAAGCTATTCTCTTTAGCTAAGAGCTCCAAAGTTCAGTCGATGAGGCCGTTGGTAAATTCTCCTGTCGAGAGTTGATTAATCTCCAAGTTGTTTGTAATTTAACTCAAATTCAATACACAGTTTAGTTTATATTGGTGGTGCTCATAGAATACCTTATATTTCCATTGGAGGTAATATTTTCTCCCCCTTTACTTTGGTTAATTTGATTTGTCATATATTTGGCCTATGCTGGTATATTTGAATTTCAAAATTCAGCAGTTTTCTTTGTTTTGGTATGTGGTTTTAGTGTTGTTTTTTTAAAGGCCCTTTTGCGCTTTTGGATGGTTCTGATTTTGGTATCTTGACTTCAGTAGCTGAAGTTAGACAAGAGGGGTTGCTCTGATTGTATGCAACCTCCGTTTTCATCCAAGAGTTTGTGAGTTCGAGTTTCCCCAAAAGCAAGGTGGAAAGTTGTTGAAGGAAAGGATGCTAAGGATTTAGTTAGAAACAGCCTCTCTACCCCAGGGTAGGGATAAGGTCTGCGTACACACTACCCTTCCCAGACCCCACTAAGTGAAATTATATTGGGTTGTTGTTGTCGTTGACTTCAGCAACTGAAGTTCTTAATTTTCTTTTTGTGTAGTGGTGTAGTCTGTAGCGCACTTGTTGGACCGAAAGTTTGGTTTTTGTGATACACTTTGTATGAGGAAATTTTGCCAAATTGTGATACACTATTACATACTTCTCTGCACCGTCTAGTTTTTATGATACTCTCTTTGGACCCAACACCACAAATTAGGTACTTATCATCACCGTAAGTCATATAAATGCATGGTAAGTTCTGCATTAGTTTCACGTGGTCATGAAATTAGATACTTTTTAATTAAAGCTTGTTATTATTTTATATAATAGATCAGACATTCTAATAGATTACCATTTTCACATTACTATTGTAAGCTCAACTGGATATATGATCCACTTTGTATAGGCATAACGAGATAAGAGGAGTTGTTCTGATGGTAAGTAACCTCTACTTTCAACCAAGAGGTTCTGAGCATGAGTCTCCCCAAGAGTAAGGTGGGAAGTTGTTGGAGGGATGGATGCCGAGTACAGACTACTGTCTCCAGACCTTACTAAGTGAGATTATACTGAATTATTGTTGTTGTTTGTATAGGCACAACCATATTGGAAGTATTAAGGAAAATGATAGGAAATGAAACAGAGATAGTATTTGAGCTAAATCCTACGCCAAAAATTTTTGCTAGTCAAGACTAGTTTAATGCTTTCATGATAATGTGCAGTGTTGTGTATTTTTCTAAAAATGTAGTCAACAGAAATCAGTTTGGGTTTGGAATTCGATTGCTTTAATGATAGTCCGAGTCGGGGTCTATCCATATTGGTTTAACATTTTGGGTATCCATATACTGATTTTATATATTCATTTAGTCAGTGATCCTATATGGTGCTAAGGTTTGGAAGTAGCTTTTGTCAAGTTTAGTAAGTAGCTGATTACTTAATCTTGATCATATGCTTTGAATTTTTGAAGAAGGTAATGATACCTTTTGAGAACTGTCATGAGAATTTAAAGAATGTGATATTTGCTTCAGTGGGAAAAGAAGAACGTTTTAGTCTTAGAGCTGGAAAACAAGCCTCTATTATGCTATTACTGTTTGAGATCTTAAAAAATACAGACATTATAATATTCGTAGAAAATTAATAAATTATTACGGCCATGGGTACAACTCTCGTGGTACGGTCACTATACGTAATCCCAAATTCGGGTATGTATTTCATGTGACCCGATCGTAATAACTTTGAACAATAATAAAATAAACAGGTCGTAAATCGCGGATGCATTTCATGTAGTGCGGTTTGCAACATGTACAAAAGCAAACAAGTGTACGACAATCGTAACTTGTTCCACAAATAAATAAATAAATAAATAAAGCATTCATAACGTTAAAGATGAACAGTAGGTTTAAAACATGTAGTAAATTAGATAATAGACAAATTATTAACAGTTTAAGCGACCATGCTCGAACCACAAAATCCGGGAATGCCTAACACCTTCTTCTGGGTTAACAGAATTCCTTACTTAGAATTTCTGGTTTCGTAGACTTTTAAATAAAGTCGAAATTTCCTCGATTTGGGATGTTAAAATAAACCGGTGACTTAGGACACTAAATAAATGATTTCAAATGGTGACTCTGATAAATAAATTAATCTCATGTCGATTTATGTCATTCTAATTGGAAAAACTCCTATATACCCTTTCGGGGTGTAAAAAAATAGGTGTGACAGCTCTGTCGACTCTGTTGGGGACAAAGAATCCAGAACTTTTGGTTCAGTGTTCAAGAATTAGAGCTTAGAATAACTGTTATACTTGGCTTTATTTGTATCTGATTTTACATGTTTGTGCCTAATGTGTTAAATGTTACTTTTTACCGCTTTGATATTGATTGAACTGTATATATAAATTGTTACGAAACCCTCTTCTCTCCGAGTCTTCTAAATCCTCTGGGATGTGTGCACTTCGTGTGATTTCTTTTCTATTAGAGTCATATCCCCATTTTAGAACGAGGTTCGAATAAGTTGCAAAGCCGGTGAAGCTTCTGTATTCCCAGTACGCTTCCCTCCTCGGCTCGAGCTGTCCGCTCGAGTAAGCAAGGTTTAGAACAATGCACCCATGTTTTTAAACCTAGAATAACATAGTCTCATGCCGGATCCCAAGTAGGTACGCTTGTTTGCATCACGTGCATCTGACTTTGGGAACTCAACACAGAGGTTGGGTCCGTCTAGGACAAGTGTACCCAAATTAAAAAGATCATCCTGATGCATTTTACATACTACTTGCGCCTCTGTTTGTTTCGGCTTGCATGTTGATCGGCTCCTAGAATAGAGAAAGAAAATCAAAAAACAAAAAAAGAAAATCAATAAAAGTGAGAGGTAGGTATTTAGAAAATTCTGAAACTCTGCTGGAATTTTGAAAAAAGAAAAAGTCATTTCAAAATGAGCCTATTTGGCCAAGCTGGAGAATTTAGCTTATTTGGAGAAGTGTTTTTTTCAAAAGTACGTTTGGAGAGAATCAGTTTGTGTTTGGCTAATCAGTCTGAAAAGCACTTTTGATAAATAATTTGTGTTTGGCCAATCTTTTAGAAGGTGCTTTTAAGTGTCAAATTACGAATAAGGACATGAATAGATTTACTTAATAATTAATATTATAAGTAAATAAATAATCTCAAAATTTTGCTATTATATGCAATAATTAAAAAAATTATTTTATTTAAGTAAAATATGAAAATAAAATTAAAAAGTACTTAATTTTTTTAATATAAGTTAAATATATTAAAATTCGTTTAACAAATATAAAAGGCATTCACCCCTAAAGTCACTATATATTATAAAATTTTCCTAAAAATAAGAAAAAATATTTATAAATTAATATCCTAAGTATTAGGTTTAAGGGTTATTTTAGTATATACTATAATTTGTTAGGGGTATTTTAGGTAAGAAGAAAAGTCAAAACTGCTGCTTCTGCTTTTGGAAAGAAACTACTTTTTTCTGCTTCTCTGAAACTGCTTCTGCTTCTTCCCAAACGTACTTTTTTTCCCAAATAAACTTGGCCAAACACCTCAAGTTAGGAAAAAAAAGTGCTTTTGGGAAAAAAAGCACTTCTGGCCTCCCAAGAAGCTTGGCCAAACAGGCTATAAAACATTCAAGTGTCATGTTTCCCTGTTCCGTCAAAACTGATTGAACTACGTGGGTCTGATTTTCACCGCATGTGAGATACGTAGGCAAACCTCATCGGTTCCGTCCCTCAATATTTAAAAATTTAAAAATATTTTTCTTTAATTACTTCTTTAGAAGTATGTCCTTAGAAAATTCAAAAAAATAAAAAATTGAACTCAAAAAATAATTTCATTCTTTCTGAAGTCTTTCATATAATAAAAAAGGAAATAAAAAAATAAAAAAAAACCACAATAAAAAATATGGGTTTTTTTTATTTTGAAGAATTTTTTCCAAAAAAAAAAAAGAATTCAAACAAAAAATATTATTTTCCTTCTTTAAAAGTTTTTCTTTCGTAAATATCATAAAAAAAATAATTTTGAAAAATTAAAGTCTAAAAATATTTTCGTCCAAGAATTCAACCACTTCCCTTTACTCCATAGGTCCTTCTCTAATTGGGAAAAGCCTTCCATTTCCGTCAAATGACTTTTTTTTTTGAAGTATTTTTGAAAATAGATAAAAAAAACTCTAAAATCCAAAATATTTTCTTAAAAGTCTCATTTTCGAAAATTATGAGGCAACATCCAAAATTCAAAAAATATATTTTCTTTCTTCTTTAGAAAAAGTGAAAACAAATAAAAATTCAAACAAAAAAAATATTTTCTTTTTTATTTTTGAAATTTTCAAAGTTCCAATCAAAAGAAAAGAAATTTTTAAAAGTCTTTCTTTCAAAAATAAAAGAAAAATTAAAATAAAAAATCCAAAAAAATATGTCCTTTCTTTTTTTAAAGCATTTCTTTCGAAAATTCAAAATAAAAAACAAAATAAAGTATTTGAAAAAACAATTATTTTTTTTTTGCCTCAAAGCTTTCATGGTCTTGAGTGTTATAAAAAGAAAAAGAAAAAAAATTGATCTTTCCAAACTATGTAAGATCCGATTCATGTTGCATCATGATATGTAGGCCATCCCCATCGAATTCGATCATAGCCATAAATCAATTGAGTAAAAATTAAACCGAAAAAAAGAGAAAGAAAAATTGAGTAAAAAAAAGAGTGAAAAAATAAAGAGAAACAAAAAAAAAGTAAAGAGAGTGCAGAAAAATAAAAGAGCAATAGAAATGAAATGAAAAAAAATTAAAAAAATTCAAGAGTGATCAAGAGAGGTGAAAATAAAAGAAAAAGGTACATACTGAATGGGTTAACTAAGGCTGGGATGAAACATGCAACCGTTCAAACACATGGTAGAAACACTTAACTGTTTAGGAACATTGCATCGAGACGTACGATTTCCTATTTGTTAAGCGTCTCAAAACTAACAAGGTTGCTACAACATTTTAGGCCTAGAACCACCCCTAAGAAGCGTGGCCTAATATGCCAAGAAGTGTAGCATTTGATCAAAGGCAACACTTTACGGCTTTAGGCAATGCCTTTTGGGGGTGGCCTAAAGTACCGTAACCTTTGACTATTAGCCACGCTTTGTAAGCGTTGCCTTAGAAGTCACACTTTAAAAGTGTGGCCGATTGGTACAAAGGCCACACTTATATTTTATCATATAGCCACAATTTTATGACATAAGGCTACACATTTGAAGTGTGATCTTTGTCACGTTATAGACTACGCTTTCATAGTGTGGCTTTTAGAGCAACATATATCATTAACAACACCAGATTGACAATCCCTTTGGCCACACTTTCTAAGCGTGGAAATTTTATCACTACAACATTTTAGGCCTATGACCACCCCGAAAAAGTGTGGCCTAAACTAGCAAAAAAATGTGCCTTTTATCGAAACCCACACTTTTTGACTTTAGGCAATGCTTTATTGGGGGTGGCCAAAACTAGCGTAACCTTTGACCTACGGGCACGCTTTTCAACTATTGTCTTACCATCCACGCTTAAAAGCGTGGCCTATTAGATAACAAACACAACGCTTATTATACCCCATATGGAAACACTTTTATACCTTACAGCTACACTCGGAAAATGTGGCCTTTGTTAACATATAGGCCACACTAGTTAAGCGTGGCTTCTAAATCGAGACTTACAAAACAGGGCCTACAAACCTATGGCCACACTATTAAAGCGTGGCAATTTAGTTAGAGTATATAATTTATATTTTAATTATTTTTAAAATTTATATTTTGCATAATACCATGTAAGTACAGTTATTTCAAACATATGCTTTATTATCATATATTTTGATGATATAAAGAACTAAATTAGCTAATAAGCACCAACAAAAATGAAATGAATACACATACTAATAAAACAATGAGTCAAATTGCCCATTAATAGTGAACTTTACAAAAGTGAATATACTCATATAATATCATGAATATTAGACATTCAAGTTATCCAAAAAATCTTCGCATTCACATTAAGATCAAATTGACTTTCCGCCACCATTTCCAGTTGCATCACCCACATTCACCTACACATAAAAGAAATTATAATTAGATAGAAACTGAACTTTGATCATTCGTCAAGAAGAACAAAGACCATGATAACATATAGTAGCACCATGTTTTGGATATTTTTCAGTCACATATAAGTAAACTAGATGTGTGTTGCTCAGGCTGAGCCCGGGCCCGACATATTGGTCCTTGAAATATAAAATATATTGGTATATTTTATTTTTACTTAATAAAAAGTAAAGAAACCATGTAAATCCAAGTATGTCAAAGCAAATACAAAAACGTTGAAAAGTAACAAAGAAATGCCAAAAACATGAGATTTGCTTGAATCAACTCCATTCTGCAAAGAAAGTCGACAGAATAAAAATTTGTCTAGGGATAAATTCACTAATTTGCATTACTGTAGCAAATTCAGCAGTTCAAGAATACAGAATAACAAGGTTTTTCAAGTTTCAGTACAGTGCATGCAAGTTAAAGAACAAATTAAACTACTTGCACTGAAGACTAGAATTATAGGCAACATCTTATCATAATTCATACACAATGTTTGTAGCCAAAACATGCTCTTAGTAACAGATCGTGGGACTACCATCATTCATGCAGACTAGAAAGACTAAACTGAGAAAGAAAAAAAATTGAAATAGAACATACAAGGATGGGAGAAGGCCTGACAGGAGAGCTTCTTTCCACTTTACAATTGACAGGAGTAATATTTGGAACAGAAGAGCCAAAAGCCTGCTAAAAAATGACAAGAAGATATTTTACTTCTAACATAACGGGAGAAGCAATCAACCATCAATACCTTAATAGCAGCTGCTTCAATGGGTGATCTTAGTGCTTCAAAAGGTGAGGCTTCAATTGTCTTTAAGGATCTCATACTAGCAGCATTTCCCAGTATCTTAATCCCATTCTCGTGTAATGAATTCAGTCTTTCATTAACTCCACATATGATTAGAATATCAGAAGATTAAGAGATCATTTTGATATCAGATTTAAACAATCATTGCTTGGCTTCTTGCAATTTGAAGGATAATAGTTGGACTAAACTTGAGGT
>MU728437.1:12113-24305 GCA_026770625.1 Nicotiana glauca
ATGAAATATCAGGAAACCAAGCAACCAGCATTCTATTAGAAAAGATGGGAATGCTTTTCTTTTTTATACAATGGTATCTAGAAAAGATAGGTATGCTTTAGGCTACCCAGTGAAGCAATTAGGGGAAAAATTGTGTCATTTCCTAATTACTGGAGAACTGCAGAACAACCAAAGTTCATATACTCTCCTTCCTACTTTAGGTGACATTATTTGACTAGGCACACATTTCACGAAGTCAATTTGATTTTTGTATTATGATTCACTTTATAATATTACTTTAAACACTTCACATAGCGTTTTGTTGTCCTTTTGTCACAAGGATATTTACTTTATAATTATCACAAACCCAAGCTAACAATTTGTCTAATTAAGATCTGTTCTTCCTATCCCAAAACATCTATTTCCCTTGAGATTAAAAATAAAGCACGTCTAGAACACTGGATAATCAATGGTTATCCATTGGATCTAACTTTTATATTTGCAAAGTCTCAAATTGGAGGTTCTTCAAGTTAGGGAGACTAGAATTCTCCCAAAAGTGATTATATGCAAGAAGTCATGAATGGTTACCCATATTATCCGCCAGTTAACCCGTTTTTTATCCGTATCATCTATTTTTTATTATCCATTTTTGACCCAAACCATATCCGATCCGACCCGACCCGACCGTTTACCACTCCTACCTAAAAGCCATAAGATTCTAAGAGGTTTATTCCAAGAATGAAAGTGGAACCAGAGAATAATAGTTGCTATACGGCTCATACCTTGTGAAATGACTCAGGTCCCATCTGCTTTTCTAACATTTGGAGAATCGCGACCTATTACGACAAATACAAACTTCTAAGATCAGACCTGATAGGTAACAGTATATTTTTTAAGCTATAATGGAAGGCAAAATATCACTCACAGGCTTCCAAGATCTTATTTTGCCAAAGAAACCAATACACTGGGAGCCATACAAATGCTTTGAAGAAGCAACAGCACTTAAGGCAGTTGCACCACTGTCATCTGCTATGCAAACAGCAATATTAGCCTGCAAATCATGGAGGAAGTAAGATCAAGGCATGGAGGAAATAAGATCGGGGGGGNTAAATGAGCCTAAAGGAGCTACAAGCTTCAATCTATAAAATGTTGGTGGAGCTACAAATAAAATGCAAAAATTGATTTGTTGCTTGCTAATGAAGAACATAGAATAGAAGCAAACCTTGTATCTCCTATAGTGTGCTTCATTATTTCCAAGGAATCTCTTGATGAATATATCAGTCAAGAAACCAGAAAGACCATCCAACAACCAATCTAAGAACATTAATAACACATAGTTAAGATACAGAAGTTCGATTATCATATGTTAACAGCATGTCTAACACTTTAGCATCATTTGGCGCGTCTGGGGTGATATATACTCCAAACCAGCAGATAGGCAACGCTTTTTGGGGGTGGCCTAAAGTACCGTAACTTTTGACTATTAGCCACGCTTTGTAGGCGTTGCCTTAGAAGCCACACTTTAAAAGTGTGGCCAGTTGGTACAAAGGACACACTTATATTTTATCATATAGCCACACTTTTATGACATAAGGATTTACATTTGAAGCGTGATCTTTGTCACGTTATAGACTACGCTTTCAAAGTGTGGCTTTTAGAGCAACATATATCATTAACAACACCAGATTGATAATCCCTATGGCCACACTTTCTAAGCGTGGAACACTACAATATTTTAAGGCCTATGACCACCCCGAAAAAGTGTGGCCTAAACTAGCAAAAAATGTGGCCTTTGAAAGAAGGCCACACTTTTCGACTTTAGGCAACGCTTTATTGGGGGTGGCCAAAACTAGCGTAACCTTTGACCTACGGGCACGCTTTTCAACTGTTGTCTTACCATCCACGCTTAAAAGTGTGGCCTATTAGATAACAAAGACAACGCTTATTACACCCCATATGGAAACACTTTTATACCTTGCAGCTACACTCGAAAAACGTGGCCTTTGTTAACTTATAGGCCACACTAGTTAAGCGTGGCTTCTAAATCGAGACTTACAAAACAGGGTCTAAAAACATATGGCCACACTATTAAAGCGTGGCAATTTGGTTAGAGTATATAATTTATATTTTAATTATTTTTAAAATTTACATTTTGCATACTACCATGTTACAGTTATTTCAAACATATGCTTTATTATCATATATTTTGATGATATAAAGAACTAAATTAGCTAATAAGTACCAAGAAAAATCAAATGAATACACATACTAATAAAACAATGAGTCAAATTGCCCATTAATAGTAAACTTTACAAAAGTGAATATATTCATATAATATCATGAATATTAGACATCCAAGTTATCCAAAAAATCTTCGCATTCACATTAAGATCAAATTGACTTTCCGCCACCATTTCCAGTTGCATCACCCACATTCACCTACACATAAAAGAAATTATAATTAGATATAAACTAAACTTTGATCATTCGTCAAGAAGAACAAAGACCAGGATAACATATAGTAGCACCATGTTTTGGATATTTTTCAGTCACATATAAGTAAACTAGATGTGTATTGCTCAGGCTGAGCCCGGACCCGACATATTGGTCCTTGAAATATAAAATATATTGATATATTTTATTTTTACTTAATAAAAAGTAAAGAAACCATGTAAATCCAAATATGTCAAAGCAAATACAAAAACGTTGAAAAGTAACAAAGAAATGCCAAAAACATGAGATTTGCTTGAATCAACTCCATTCTGCAAAGAAAGTCGACAGAATAAAAATTTATCTGAGGATAAATTCACTAATTTGCATTACTGTAGCAAATTCAGCAGTTCAAGAATACAGAATAACAAGGTTTTTCAAGTTTCAGTACAGTGCATGCAAGTTAAAGAACAAATTAAACTACTTGCACTGAAGACTAAAATTATAGGCAACATCTTATCATAATTCATACACAATGTTTGTAGCCAAAACATGCTCTTAGTAATAGATCGTGGGACTACCATCATTCATGCAGACTAGAAAGACTAAACTGAGAAAGAAAAAAAAATGAAATAGAACATACAAGGATGGGAGAAGGCCTGACAGGAGAGCTTCCTTCCACTTTACAATTGACAGGAGTAATATTTGGAACAGAAGAGCTAAAAGCCTGCTAAAAAATGACAAGAAGATCTTTTAATTCTAACATAATGGGAGAAGCAATCAACCATCAATACCTTAATAGCAGCTGCTTCAATGGGTGATCTTAGTGCTTCAAAAGGTGGGGCTTCTATTGTCTTTAAGGATCTCATATCAACAGCATTTCCCAATATCTTAATCCCATTCTCGTGTAATGAATTTAGTCATTCATTAACTCCACATATGATTAGAATATTAGAAGATGAAGACATCATTTTGATATCAGATTTAAACAATCATTGCTTGGCTTCTTGCAATTTGAAGGATAATAGTTGGACTAAACTTGAGGTGCATGGTAAAGAACACTGTTTATTAAAGTTATTCTACCCCTACATATTTACTGACGCAAAGAAGACATTCTCACAAGAGGCAAAGAATGAAGGAGAGGGGCGGGGGGTGATAGATAACGAATGCAAGTGGTGTTGCAGCTATCTACCATCAATAACTTTTCTTCTATCTATATTCTATATGCACATTCAGGCCAGTTAAGGGCTAAAAAAAGATGGGAATGCTTTTTAGCTAAGTACCGGCAAATGAAATATCAGGAAATCAAGCAACCAACATGCTATTAGAAAAGATGGGAATGCTTTTCTTTTTTATATAATGGTATCTAGAAAAGATAGGTATGCTTTAGGCTAACCAGTGAAGCAATTAGGGAAAATTGCATCATTTCCTAATTACTGGAGAACTGCAGAACAACCAAAGTTCATATACTCTCCTTCCTACTTTAGGTGACATTATTTGACTAGGCACACATTTCACGAAGTCAATTTGATTTTTGTATTATAATTCACTTTATAATATTACTTTAAAAACTTCACATAGCGTTTTGTTGTCCTTTTGTCACAAGGATATTTACTTTATAATTATCACAAACCCAAGCTAACAATTTGTCTAATTAAGATCTGTTCTTCCTATCCCAAAACATCTATTTCCTTTGAGATTAAAAATAAAGCACGTCTAGAACACTAGATAATCAATGGTTATCCATTGGATCTAACTTTTACATTTGCAAAGTCTCAAATTGGAGGTTTTTCAAGTTAGGGAGACTAGGAATTCTCCCAAAAGTGATTATATGAAAGAAGTCATGGATGGTTACCCATATTATCCGCGGGTTGACCCGTTTTTTATCCGTATCATCTATTTTTCATTATTCGTTTTTGACCTAAACCATATCCGACCCGACCTGACTGTTTACCACTCCTACCTAAAAGCCATAAGATTCTAAGAGGTATATTCCAAGAATGAAAGTGGCACCAGAGAATAATAGTTGCTATACGGCTCATACCTTGCGAAATGACTCAGGTCCCATCTGCTTTTCTAACATTTGGATAATCGCAACCTATTAAGACAAATACAAACTTCCAAGATCAGACCTGATAGGTAATAGTATATTTTTTTAAGCTATAATGGAAGGCAAAATATCACTCACAGACTTCCAAGATCTTATTTTGCCGAAGAAACCGATACACTGAGAGCCATACAAATGCTTTGAAGAAGCAACAGCACTTAAGGCAGTTACACTACTGTCATCTGCTCTGCAAACAGCAATATTAGCCTGCAAATCGTGGAGGAAGTAAGATCAAGGCATGGAGGAAATAAGATCGGGGGGAGGGGGGGGAGGGGTGGCCACACACACAGAAAGAGGGAGAAGATACGTCAGAATAAAACTTCTGCAGTTTGAACTTAGATTAGCAAACCACAGTTTACATAAGATATCGCAAGAGAAGAACACAAATAACACAACTGATGAACCTAAAAGTTTCCTTCTTACTCTATCATGTGCCTATTCTGCCTTGTCATAAGATTAGCCATAGTTAAATGAGCCTAAAGGGGCTACAAGCTTCAATCTATAAAATGTTGGTGGAGCTACAAATAAAATGCAAAAATTGATTTGTTGCTTGCTAATGAAGACCATAGAATAGAAGCAAACCTTGTATCTCCTACAGCGTGCTTCATTATTTCCAAGGAATCTCTTGATGAATATATCAGTCAAGAAACCACTAAGACCATCCACCAACCAATCTGAGAACATTAATAACACATAGTTAAGATACAGAAGTTCGATTATCATATGTTAACAGCATGTCTAACACTTTACCATCATTTGGCACTTCTGGGGTGATATATACTCCAAACCAGCAGACAGGCAACGCTTTTTGGGGGTGGCCTAAAGTACCGTAACCTTTGACTATTAGCCACACTTGTAGGCGTTGCCTTAGAAGCCACACTTTAAAAGTGTGGCCGATTGGTACAAAGGACACACTTATATTTTATCATATAGCCACACTTTTATGACATAAGCATTTACATTTGAAGCGCGATCTTTGTCACGTTATAGACTACGCTTTCAAAGTGTGGCTTTTAGAGCAACATATATCATTAACAACATCAGATTGATAATCCCTATGGCCACACTTTCTAAGCTACACTACGAAGTAAATTTTTAAATATTTATATTAGCCATAATTTTGTGGTTAAAAAATTATATTTGTTTACATTAAATTTTGTCCACATTTATTTCCAGTATATATGTATATATATGTGTGTACTTGAAACACACACACATTAAAGCATACATGTGTATAAAGTTCTCAAACATTAAATTAGATAATAAGTAACAGAATAAAAATAATTTAAATACATATACTTGAAATAAACTTCAACAAAGAAACGTACTTTGCGTACTATCTATAGTAATTAAGCATTGTTGGTTCAAGAAGTTCACTAGCAAAAACCTCGACAAAACCAAATGTATTCATATTTGTAGTATCAATATAAAAAAAATAAACAACACAATTGTTCAAAAGATTTTCACCATTCACTTTAATGAATCAAATTGATTTGTGGCCACCATTTCCAATTGCATCACCGGTATTTTCCTACACATTTAAAATAAAATTAAAAATTAGAAAGAAACAAATATATAGTATGCACTGGTTATATCTTATTAATAACTAATGAAATTTTATTTCACTACTATAGCATAACAAAGTCAAACACAAAATATATACAGACCCCATTGATCCTGTGTTTGGGGCCTGCATATTGATTCTCCAATGAGACAATGTCAAAAGTTTCTGTCATACAATATCTATTTGCTACAACACCTATTCTTTACTTAATACTATAGCTATACAGATGAGAAGTTATTATGATGTTTTTTTTAAAACTAGCTTTAAATATGCTCCCTTTTTTTCTTTTCCTAATTATTGTCTTCTATTTTTGTGGTCCTTTTATTTGGGATCTACTTTTGCAGAACCTGTATTTAATTGAAAAGAGGATTCTTCTTCACCAACTAAGGTCTAAAAAGAACAAAAGGAATTATGGAGGGAGATACATTTTCAGGCTTAGGTAATGGTATTCAAGTAAATGGAAAAGTTTTTCAGAAGAGTTTTATACAAGTGTAGAACATATTGGATCAAAATAGGTTGTTAATCAATGAGATTAATCAGAATCATGAGTCCAAGATTCCTGATAATTTGAGCAGAAATATTGGTTTAATCAGAGAGCTTAACAATAATATCAGAAGAGTTGTTGATCTTTATGCTGATCCTTCTTGTAATTTCACAAAATCAGATGATGCTTCATCTGAAGGAGATTCAAGTGGTGTTTTGAGATCAGATGGAAAAGCTAATCACAAGAGAAGCAAGCCTCATATTTAAATTGTACTTCTTCACCACTGGATTCTTAGCCAATGCCAAAACAACCAGAGGCACAATCCATAAATGTGTCACCCTATCTATTCAATTTTTCAAAATTATTTCCAAATCAGCAAATTAATAACAAGTGAGATCAAAAGCATTCTCCTTTTTCCCGTAGTTCCTTTCCCTCTTCCATGAGATATATTTACACATCTCATCACAAGCATCTAAATAGAGAGAAAAGTAGGACCGCGAGCAGCATTAAGTTGCATAGAATTACAGGTGTTTCGCAATAACCAAGTATTTGGATCAAGTAGTAACAAGGGAAAAGGACCAAATATACCCCTCTACTTTTAAATATTGTCTATATTTTATCTTTGTTATTCTATCCGAACAAATTTACTCCTACCATTATACTATTTGGTGAAATATAAATACCTTTTGAAGACCCGGGGCATGAGTTGAGCCAGAAGAATGTGGTAGATTATTGCCTCTCATAGCTCGTGCACTACTTGCATCAACCGATGAAGGAATATTAGATCCAACACATTCTTGTATGTCATGAAAATCTAGTCCAGGGTTGTTTTTCACAAAGTGACTAAAAAATCATCGCATTTCTTCTCTCATCACTTCCTTCATTTCTTCCTTCAGAGAAGTTATTTTGTTGGCATGCTGTTGTTTAAGTTTGGTGATTTCTTCATCTTTTTTCAAAGAGCTTGTCGTCACCGATCTACCATAGCATCTAACCCGACCAGGTTGCTCCTTTCCAAATACATCCCTAAATGCATCATCTGCTGTTTCTCCAGAACTTTGACGATTTTGAAGTTCATACTGTCAAAAAAAATATTATAAAAAAGATTATTAACAACTTTATATCTCAAAAAGCTAGAAAAGTAGGTTTCAAATAGAAATATATATTATAACTTAAAAATTTAGGCCTCGTATTAATTTTGGCTTTAGGCCCCTGTAAGAATCACTTAAAAATTAAAATATAACAAATTGACAATAAGCTTTTATCTGGTAAAATGAAGTTATTTCTGTATCTTCTGGCTACTCCCCACTTTCAAAATAAAACACTACATAGTATAATAATTCTTGTTGCTTCTCTGGTATTATCTTGTGAAATTTTTTCTTACATATTGGAACATTGAGTGACCATTGACCAGGGGTAGACTAATTGTATAATGCTTATCTGTTGCAATAGCACGTATACCACTGAAGTTGAATGTGTGCTATAGCTAGAACATCTGGTTTCTTTCAATTTTAGTCAATGCCAAAGATGACTTTAGCATGAGAAGAACTCTAAGACCTGCCGTTACTTTTACAACTTAAATTAGCAGGAGAGGACCAAAACTTGTGAACAAAATTACAAGTGGAAAAATAGTAAAATCTTTTCTATAATCCGAGAGAGATTGAAAGAGAAACTGAGAAAGAGAGGTATACACAGTGAACCGTGGAGAAGTATTTTTCAACTGTTGCAAACGTTAATAGCAGAATAGCTAAATGGTAATGTTCATCAGATTCAGAGGCAAAGTAGTTGTAGCTGTATCCGCTCACAGTTCCGAATTTCACTGCAATGGCTCTGGACACCTCCTTTCCTTGTACTGTTTCAGATCTCAATTTCTCTACTGAACAACCTCTACCTGTAATCATATCTCAACTCATTTCTTGATTAAATAGCTGGTTGATTCTCTAGGATTCTCCAAAAAAGAAGCAGTTTCATAGAAATTTTTTACAGAGGAGTATAGAACATTGAAAAATTTCCTTATTGGGTATATAACGAGTCTTTGTTCACCAACAGTAAAACATGGTAAGGTGCAGCAGGAAATATCGACTAGTCCTAGTAGTGGGTAGAAGAGGCATGTATATGTTGGGATGCTTGATAAGGTACTCTTGATCAAAGTCTCATTATATCTCTATGTATTGCCCAAGTAAGTTGTCTGATGGACCCAATTCTACATGAGAATGTTTCTGCAAACTATTGAATTCATCCACCCACTTTTGTTCAGGAACTTGACTACAATTCATATATGAAATCATAGCAGCAATATAAACATATTTTTCCTTTAAGGTTTTAGCTTATAAAACTTCATTTGAACGTATATAACACTTTGTTAGGCCATGGCTTATCGAGTGGGCGACCATGCATCATCTGATGATTCTATCAAGTACAGATCTATGGAGGAAATTGAGTACTGGAGAACATGAAGCTCAGTCGCCAAATTCAAAAAATGGATACAGAAAAATGGTTGGTGGAGTGATGAAGATGAATCTGAATTCTGGGGAAATATCAGAGAGCAAGTTCAAGAATTCAAAATCCTAAAATGTGTATCTGATTTTTTTCTGTGCTAATACAATATTTATTTATCTATTTAATGTAGGTGTTGCAAACATTTCAAGCTACTGAAGAAGAAGAGAAACCTCTGTTGGTAGATTTGTTTATAGATGTTTATGACCAGATTCAATCAAATCTTCAAGAACAATAGAGGTATATTAGAGATGCTATAAAGAGTAGTCCAAAATAATATACTTCGCTTAAATAAACACATTCAATTAAAAAGAGAAAATATAATAACAAGACTTAACTTGCAGCATGACTTACTATTGCAACTTGAGTATCCGTATGAACTTCCTTCACTTTCTTTGTACGAGTTGTAATAAACATTTCAGACTTTGATGGTTCCTCATTGTTCTCTTTGGTTGCGCGCTACAAATTACATCAAAGAAGATATAAAAAAAAATATCAATGTGTTCCGACAATGTACAAAAAGAAATGAATTAGATTACAAAGTGTCGACTAATATTACCAATGTCACACGCACTCTTGCAAAATTAATATGTCCCATTCGATGCCTCCACTTTTATTTTTTCCTATTTTCAAAATTTAATTGGCACATAGCCTAACAACAAAAGAAACATATTAATTAATAAATCAAAAAGGAAAAAATATATACTGCAACAATAGGTAGAAAATGTAGGAATGCACGATTTATTCTTACTTGGACATTTTCGTCATCCCAATACTCAATCAATTGACGGAATTGAACTTCAAGTATTTCATTGGGACGATTTTGTAGCATTTCATCAATGGTAGCCTTTTTATCAAAATATTTCATCTTAATATTTCTCTAGTGTCGCTTCCAAGCATCATGAAGACCAGTCATTACCCACTTCTCGCCTTCATCTGGAATTATGAACTTGGACTGTGCAAAACAACACACACACACACATATAATATATATATATATATATATATATATATATATATTATTTTTTAAATTTTTTTCTTAGTAGGAAAATACAAAAAATATATAATTGAAAAATTAATTATTCTTACATTGACATATTTTCACATTCGTTGCTTAACATCTTTGACACAGCATGCAAACTAGTATGCACCATGGGGATAAATCTTGGATTCCTTGCAATTGTTCCTAAAAAGTTGGTCAAATCAGACACTCTCTTGTCAGTTGGTCCAACTGCTTGTCCTTTGTCAAATGTCACCTCCTCTCTTTCTTCAAAACTTCTTGCATGAATATTCTTACACGTTGTTTGCCCTCGAACTCTTTTCTTCTCTGATGTCCCTAGATTGACATAACAAACAAGACATGAGAAGAAAAAAATTAAAATATGTAAAATAATTATAAGGTTTAATACATACCACCTGCATCATTATCGATGTTCATATCCCCATCTCCAATAAATTCATCGTCGCCAACTTCATCTTGTGTAGAAAAATTATCCAATTCTATTTCATGCTCATCAATAATAGGAGAGGACATAAATCTCACTTCATTTTCTGGGTGATTATCAGGATGTTTTTCACCACCAACTTGTATCCCTTTTTTTTTTAAATTGATTAACACTCGTCGACGGAAGGACTGAGTTTTGTCTTTACCTTTTTGCATTTTTGTAGCTCTTGAATATCAAGTTGTTTTTCTCCTTCACCTTGTGATATTCTAATCATATGTAAAGTGTTAGGATCTACCTTTCCAGATGATTGGATCATGGATGTGGGCACATATAATTTACTCATTCCTTGCTTTTGAATGGGCTCCTCCAATTGAATTGACCTTTGTTTAATTTGTCATTTACTTGCAATATTATGTAAAGTGTTCAGATCTTCCCTTGAAGATGATTGGATTGATTCGTACACCGGTAATCTATTCCTTCCTAAATTTTGGACTAACACATCGGATTGAGTTAATCTCTGTCTACTTTGTCCTTCCATTGTTGCAGGCATACAATTCGTCCTTTTAACTCCAAGTAATGCATGCTCTTTAGCACCTTTATCGTTGCGATCACTTGCAAGCTTTTCTCTCTTAATCTGAATTTTTTTGGCTAGTTCAGCACTTGATAGGTATTGGAAATCGAAACCTATATTCTTCATTGGACTTTGAGCTTTGTTTGGATTCAGAACTTTTCTCTTAAGAGCTGCCGGTTGATTCATCCTACATACAAAAAAAATTAAATTACTTTAGCCTAAAAAATAGTAAGAATATATGCTTAGAAGAATTTAAACACTATAGTCAATTTCTCAGTCAACACCCTCCAAATTCAACCCAAGACTGCATCAAAAATCTAGATGAATTTTAGCTCAAAAGAGACTCACAACTTAACAAAAATCTTTCTCAAACTTTCAGCAGCAGAACTATTTCACCTAAGCAGCTGAAACAGTGGCGAATTTGCACGCAAAATACTGCTCAAAGATGCATAAAATGAGTTTGAACAAAGCTTTTTTAACCACCTATTCATCATATAATAAGTTTGTTTCTAATTTCCAAAATACTAGTAATATTTATAGCATCAAAATATACAAGCTAAAAAGAATTGATTATAAAAGCAGTAAAGTGCATCATCTAGTATGAAATATTAAAATGTAAGCGAAGGATCTGCTATAGCTGATTAGATACATTAATATATATATGTGACTACCTTCTGTCCTTGGGTTAGCCGTTCTTCCTATCTCAATGGAGACCAGGAAGTTGTAGATGAAGATTAATGCTAAAAGTATGAAAAGGAAAACAGTCCAGTTTAACATAATTCTTGAATTCTCCCCACAGATTAACAATCTGCTTCCAGACAGCAACTCCACAAAAGGGAATCCCCGGTTTAGCATCCCAAAAATCCTCTTTCAAATAGTTGGTGATAATAAGTAATAACAGTTTCCATAAAGCAGCTTTTCCATCGTTAAGGCTCCATAACCATTTACATAGGAAGCCTCTATTATATTCTAGTATCCTCACCCCAAGTTAACCTCCTTTTTTCATATTTTGATTTTTTGCTACCTAAGCAAATGCAATTTTCGAGCTTCAGCATTGCCATCCTATAAGAAATTATTTCTAAGACTGTTCATTACTCTCTTTTAAAAAAATGTGTAGCA
>MU728441.1:0-13161 GCA_026770625.1 Nicotiana glauca
AACAAAACGACGTCGTTGGATTGCATTAAATCTCGACCGTCCTTTAATTGGAAAAACTCTTTTTTGTTTATATCCCTTTCGCCGGGGTGTAAGCACCGTAAAAAGAGGTGTGACTACCGTTGAAAAGATCATTTCTAAAAGAAGTTTTAAACTGAGCTGGATATTTTCTAAAAGGATTTTTTTTTCCAAACTTACTGTTTCCTTCAAAAGAGTTGTGTTGTCCCGTATTACATGCTGGTGTGCTCTTACGTGATTTCTTGCCGCTCAGTTATTATTTACTCTTATTATCACTGAGTTGAAAGTACTCACTTTACTCCCTGCACCTCGTGCGCAGATGCAGGTACGTGACCACCCGGTAGCGGGTTTTGAGCTGACTGAAGATTTGTTATCATAGCTGAGTCAGGTGACCGCTAGCGTCCGCGACACCAGATCTTCTCCCTTATTTTATGTTGTTCCTGTTACTTTCAGACTTTGTTCCTATTTCCAGACTTGTAGTACTTTAGTGAACTCTGTAGTAGCTCATGACTAGTGACACCCCGATGTCGGGCTATGACGGGATGGTTCCCTGTTGTTATCGTTGTTTTCCGCGCTTTTGATTATGTTAATCATGTTTTAGTTTTATAATTGTTAAATAATTATTAAAAGGAGGCGTTAGTTTTGTTGGCTGGCCTTGTCTTCACGAGAGGCGCCATCACGACCGGGTTTGGGATTTTGGTCGTGACACATGTATTCTTGAACTGATTATGAACACTGAAACTTTAACTATTTATGACATGCTGAGTAAGCTATACTAAGACTCAGGGACATCAAGCCCAAGTCTATATTGAATACGAACTGAGTTCACAACATTTAGAATGAAAGACATGAACGAGTTATGAAGCTAGAGAATAGAAGTTCTACAACTATTCAAGGAATTAGGCTAAACTATATTTCTGAGGCAATTAGTAACATCGTAAAAGAAACGTAGTGTAGGGAGAATCATTAACATTCTCAAACATAGAGAGTTAGCCTCACATACCTTAACTTCATGCTCTTGAGCATAATACAACATTTGTTAAACATTTCAACTTTAATCTATAGCAATAAAAGTCAAAGGGATTCCATATTATCTATGATGCTTATGTTTTTGTCACTTAAGCATCTTATCAAACACTTGGTGAAAATAAAGCTTCATAATACTTATTAATGGTGTCTCTGTACCCATTAACCCATTCCCTTACTCCTAGATAAATTTTATGGTCTCAAATGGTTATAATCAATATTATTCTTTATCACCCACAAGGTAAATAATACCCTTAACCAATAATCAACAATCAACACCCCAAACCTATAATCGTTCATGATTTTCTATCATATCCATCAACTCATATCTCATGAACTAGGGTTTAAAATTATTAAACAAATGCTATAATCAATTAGAGGGTGAAGACATTACCTTTTTGAAGTTCAAACCCTTTGAATTCGAGTTCTAGGCTTCCTTCTCTCAATAATGATGTCCCAATCAAATATCTAATGATATGGAGGGTTTACCCATGTTAATAAAATGTTTGGAAATTAAAATTGACTTAGAATCACCATTAGAACTTACCTTGGGTGGTGGAAGGACCCTTAAGGAGTTAGGCTTTTGAGAGTTCCCCTTTCTAGAGCAAGTTTTTATATTTTGGGGCTATGAGGGACGAAATATAGCTTTAAAACGATCCCCCACAAGTGCGCCCGCACACCTGAAGACCTGCCCGTGCTACTGATCGTGCAAAAAGGCAGTAACACTGCCTCAAAATTAGCGTGGTCGCGCTAGGGGCGCGCTACAGGACGCGTATATCGCATACTATTCTGTAAAATGTGCATAAAATTTTTCATAGAGATCTGTTCGGGCTCCAAAATATATCATTGGAAATATATTTCAAAGGCCTACAACTTTCATTCTTTGAGTTTTCCCAAATTCATTACAAATGTTCACTAAACCTTGCTGGAAGATAGACCTTTTGCAAACTTAGTCGATTTTATTAAATCTTATGCACCTCACTTTCCATCTTTATTTTGAAACAACTATTTTACCTATAATCATCCCGATGGGACTTCACATGACCAAAATATAACTTACTTCTCCTTTAACTCATTCATACCTAAGCCAAATTTATGGGGTGTTACAATTTAGCTCTGAAAGTCGAAGTTAGTCAAAGTTTTCCTTCTTAAACAACATGCTTTGCTTGAACCTGAGTTGTTATGATTGATTAGTATAACTAATATCGAGGCTTAGAGTGACATGTTAATAATAATACAGTCGATTCACCTTTTGATTTCTAGATTTTAGTACCATGTTTTTCCTTTGTGATCTGTGTATTTGAAAGCAACTTTAATATCCATAGAGCCTAGGATAGGATTACAGTTTTCAATTTGAATTGGGCCTAATTGTGGCCGGGTAATTGGGCCTGTTTATCACGAAGTTTGGAGCGACCAATTCTGGTTTTCTTTTGCTGTGGGTCAATTGTAAGCCAAAATAGCTTTCGGCACCAACTTATCTTCTTAAGTATAGGATGGCTCAATAAGAAATGGGTTCAATTGGGAATTCGAGTTGTGTTTAGTTCAATGTCTGATTTCATTAAAATGTTGTTAATCTATATAACACGGGTTTGAGTATTTCTATTAAAATTTTTGGAGCCGGGCTCAATGCTGGCCCAGGCGAAAAACTGACTAAGTCATTTGGGCTACTCTTTCATCCACTCATTCTCGTTGGTTAAGTTTTTCAGCCCAGGTTCTCAATACAGGTTTTTTTTTAATTTCCTTGTTAGCTGTGTAACAACTTGTCTCTTGCAAATTTTGATGTCCCTCGGGCTTAATTAAGTGCCATTGTTTTAATAGATTGAGGTGTACCATTTTAGTTAAATCATCTATGGCCCTCCCAAATATTATTACTAGTTATTAAAATGAACCTTCGTAGAAAAACCTTTAGGGCCATGTTAAAATACAATTGTGATTGTGTACACATTCGCGTGACATAATTATAATTTTAAAAACTAATTCGGGGTATGCGTTCGTGCAACCTTTAACAAACTTTCTTAATGATAAAAATGGGTTTTCATAGGCTACTAATTAATTTAGTTCATATTATTCCGAGGTGTGACATCCTCCATTTAATCATACATGGCCCTCGTATTAGTTTCTTATTTAGATATAAAAATGGAAAATGCTCGTAGTTGCTCTACACCCGTTCAATATATCATCGCGGTTGTGGATATATTCGCGTAACATAACTACGATTTCTAAAAACAAAACCGGAGTATGTGTTCATGCAAATTTGGACAAACTTTCCTAATAATAAAGCATTACTGATTGTGGACACGTTCGTGATATGATTTTTGACGCGCCAAACAAATGGGTCACGTACGCGTGACCCGTTTCAAGATAAGTTTTATAATTAAAAAGTGGTGAAAGAGGCAAAAGCACGTAGGTTCTAAAATAAGTAATTAGACATTTTTAATAAGTCAAGTATTAAAAAAAATATAAGCCAAGTATAATCAACGCGACCGTGCTAAAACAACAGAATCTGAGAATGCCTAACACATTCTCCCGAGTTAGCAGAATTCCTTACCCTGACTTCTTTGTTTGCAGACATAAACAAAGTCAAATCTTTCCTCAATTCAGGATTCTAAACCAGTGACTTGGGACATCATAAATTATTCCAAGTGGCGACTCTGAATTTAATATAATAATCATGTTTCAATTGTCACTTTATTTGGACAAACTCCCTTATACCATTCTGGGGGTGTGAAAAAGGAGGTGTGACAGCTCTGGCGACTCTCTGGGGACAAGAACCCAGAACTTCAGGTTCAGGATTCAAGAATTCGAGCTTTTAATGATTTTTACTTGGCTTCATTTATTGTTAATATTACTGTATTTTGTGAACCTTTTGTGTTAAATGCTATCTGTTTACCACTTTAATATTGTTTGAATTGTATATAACTGTTTTCTTATGCCACCCCTTTGAGTCTTCTGAAAATGGTGCACATGTCCACGTGGCCGGCTTTTTCTATAGAAATTATACCAAATAGAACGAGGCTGGCCAGCAATAAGGCCGGGCAGACTTTAGTTCTCCCGGTACGTTACACCCTCTTCGGGCCCAGTTGTTCGCTCGGGTAACCCAAGTCTAAAATAAAAACCCAGGATGTAAACCTAGAAAAACTTAGCCTCATGCCGAATCCCTGGTAAGAGTGTTTGTTTGCATCATGGGCATTTGACTTAGGGGACTCAACACAGGGGTTGGGTCCGTCTAAGACAGGTGTATCCAAAAATAAAAGACCATCCTGATGCATCCTATGTGATACATGTTGCATTTCTCCAAGGAAAAAAGGGTCATTTGGCGGACCAATGATAGTTGAGGGCAAATGAAAAAAAAAGAATGTGAAAGGTGAAAATAAAGTAAGTAGTGCCCAGTTATGTTTTCTGTGGCATTTTTGTTAAAAAAAATGAAAAATTCAAAAAAAATGTTGCCCTTTTTCATCATTTTTCGAAAATAAAAAAAATATCAAAAAAAGAGGAAAAAGAAAATTCAAAAATAGTTTACATGTTTCATCATTTTTCAAAAAAAAAAAGAAAAAAAAATTTCTCTAAATTAGTTGATTTTTTAATTCTCGCCCGTATCCAATCTGCCCGAACTGCGCATACCTGATTCTTGTCTTTCGGGGCGTAATACGTAGGCAACCCACGTAGGGTCCGGTCTTCCTAGTGGATCTTAGTTCTTGGCTTTGGGGGTCTTAGACGAATCTTGCTTTTTTAGCCACTTTTAGCAATATAGGTTAATTTTAAAAAAATAACCACAATCATGTCTTGCATCTGTCCAACTAGAAGGGTCATTGTCTCACATAGAGTTATGGATCTTTAACTTTATATGGTCTTAATTTTCTCATACATGTGTGGGTCTACTTATCGGAGTTTGATCATGACAGACATCTCGGGACCATCCAGTCAGGATCGCTTATTCAAGAGTTACTTAAGAAGATCTTTCTTTTTATTTTTTATGTTTTGAGTTTTATACATTAACGTCGAGTTTTTTTATTGTACGTTCTATTTTGTATTTGAAAAATTGTGGTGTAACTCAAAAATAAAAAAAACAAAAAAAAGATTTTGCGTTTTATATTTTCGTTAAAAATTTTCTTTAGAATACTAATTGTAGAAATGAAAAAATATTTTGAGGTGGCTTTTCCTTTAGAAAATTAATATCTAGAACTCAATAAAAATTGCTTTTATATTTCCTTTAGTATATTAAGACTAAAAGTAAAAAAAAAAGAATTCTTTTTTTAGTACCTCTTTAAAAGTTTTCTTTTACGATATTAATTCCAAAAATCCAAAAAGATTTTCTTTTGAGGTTCTTCTTTAGGAAATTAACGAAAAAATAAATTTTTTTTATTTTTACTAGAACTTTAGGGTATTGTACATAAAAAAAACCATACTTCATCTTGTGTTTATCTTTAGAGTTTCTTCCTTAGGTAGACAAAAATTGAAATCCTGAAATATTTTTATCTTGTTCATTTATCAGTTTGAAATCTTTCTTTCAGGATATCAAACGAGAATAAAAATATATATCTTTGGTTTATTTTTTAGATTCCTTCCAAGAAGAAAGAATAAAAAAATATTTTTCTCTTGTAGGATTTTTCTTTAATAATTTTTTATAAAGCATTTGTTTTAAAAAGGAAAAAAAAAATATGCTCGTTAAGCTTGCGTTTAGAATAGGTTTTAGAACATTAAGTCTAGAAATTTCAAAAAAAAAGGATTTGCTTCTTTTATTTCTGTTTTCTCATCGAAATAGTCATTAAGGTAAAAGAAAAAAAATGAAAAAAAAATAACGTTGATTTGTTTACTTTATTTCCGATCTTTCAGAACTACGCAAAGATCTGATTCATGCGGCGTCATGATACGTAGGCAACCTACATAGGGTTCGATCAAATTATTTTTTTTATTAAAAGAAAAAAAGGAAAAAAGGGAAAAAGAGATGAAATTATGGGATGTGAGAAATAAGAGAAAAGAAAAGAGCGATAATCAGGAAAAGAAGAGGGAGGAATATGCGCAAGCAAGTGCTAGAAAAGTAAAGAAAAAAGAGGATTGAAATGAATAGATTAGGATGATGCCAACTGACCTTCGTACCCTCGAAGTCATTTTAGAACTGATAACGGTGGCTAGGTGCATTGCACGTAAAGTGAGATTATCTTATGTTAAATGCCCTAACACTAACGTGATGACCTCATTTTGTTATCTTCATAGCAGAAGGGTGGTTGGTTTATGGTTCTTAAAGTGGCAACTTCTCTCTACAACATGAAATCAAAAGTCAATGGCAGACAACAATAGAATTAAGTTGGTGGATAACGGTGCCCGAAACCAGTTGGTTGAACAGGACACTGGGTTGGCTGACGAGGTGAGAATGTTAAGACAACACATGACAGACATGTATCAGACTTGGATCACTGGGAAGGTACCACCCCCGCCACCACCTAGCTTCCTAGATGCTACCCTCACCCAAACTCCGGTCATAGTGCTAGATGATCCCCCATACTCTCCAGATCCACCCGTTTATCACAGCTTTCCCAACCACCATAGCAGCTCCATCACTCGTTCTCCAATTACCTTTCCCCAAAATTGTCCTCGTGTCATATCCACTATCCCCAACAATGAATACCACTCAAAGCTCATGATGCCCAATATTACTCCGCAGAGGTTTCCCACAAGGTTCCTAACTTATATAAGTAGATCCCTCAGGATGAGCCTCATGTTAAAAATGAAAAGGTCACAGGAAAAGAAGGGCGAGATGAGATATCCATGAAGCTGAAAAGCATAGAACAGTTCTTAAAGAACATGCAAGGGATGGGAGACCAGGTTAATATATCTTACAAATAATTGTGTATGTTCCCTGATGTTCGCATGCCCGTTGGGTTTAAAGTGCCAAAGTTTAACTTGTATGATGGGTATGGAGATCCGGTAGCCCATCTGAGGGGTTATTGTAGTGACTTGAGAAGTGTTGGTAAGAAAGATGATTTATTGATGGCGTATTTCAGTGAGAGCTTGACTGGGGCAGCTTTGGAATGGCATAATCGTTAAGATGTCGGTAAGTGGCATACATTGGGTGACATGACTCAAGATTTTGTTCGACACTTTCAATACAAATTAGACAATACCCCAGACTGCTCCTCCCTATCTAAGATGGAAAAGAAACCGGAGGAAAGCTTTAGGGAGTTTGGTCTTGGATGGAGGGAGAAAGGTGCTCGAGTCAGTCCCCCGACTGGTGAAAAAGAAATGGTTAAGCTTTTCCTACAAGCTCAGGGGCCCACCTACTTCAGTCATTTGATTCCGGACTTGGGTAAGCCTTTTAATGATGTGGTAAAAATGGGGGAGATGGTAGAAGAGAGAATCAAGTCAGGCAAAATCATGAGTTATTCGATGTTGAAAGATACTACAGAAGACATTCAGAACATCTCAGTAAGTTTGGGTGGGAGAAAGAGAAATAGAAAGGATGGTCCGGTGGGCACTCCTGCTCAACGCTTTCAGCCTCAATATTGACCCCATGGATATTCCTGTAATCCTCCCCACTGCTACTTCTCTCTACAAAACCCCCAAAATCGAACATCCCTTTTCCCAATACCCTGTCCACGATGCACCACCATATGCTCCACATCCACGAGGCTCGCGATGGCCCGTACCACTTCCACAAATGTCTTACCCGCCCCCTCAGGCATATCAACCACCTGCTCGCAAAAGGTTCCAATCGAGGCCATAGTACAAAATGAAAAGACAAAAACAAAAAAGACTTTCACTCCTATTGGAGAATCATATGCCTGTTTGTTCTAAAAGTTGAGGCAATTAGACATGTTGAAGCCGATTTAGATAAAAATGTCGAACCCTCTTCCAAAGAACTTTGATTATTCCCAAAGGTGCATATATTGCTCTGATGCCCCTGGTAATATCATAGAAAGGTGTTGGCATCTAAAAAAAATAATTCAGAAGCTTATTGATGCAGGCGACATTGTCATGAAAAATCCAGATGCAGTGGACACTAGTCAAAGTCCATCGCTTGTTCCTAATGAGATGCATTTGGTGGGTATGATTTGTTTTGAAAAAGAATATGAGAATTCTTAAGAGATCCTCGGAGATCCACGTGCTGCAAAGCTTTCAGCGCTATCAGAGGTTGATCTTAAGAACGAGCCGGTAAAAGGGACCCAAACGCAATTTGCTAAAGTCAATATGATGAAGACTTGTGAAGGTATTAGTAATGTTCGTGCAGAACTCAGTGGCTAAGATGTCGTGCTTGGTAATTGGAAAGATGCTCTATCTCTTCTCTAGCCAGAGAGGAGTCTTGGTGGTTTATTTTGGTGTTATTTCTGCTATCCGGATTATTTTCAGGGTTGTAATCTGGATATTGTCTTGTGATTCAAACTTTTCTATCCTTTTATTTTGTCTAGTTCCTTTAGTCATAATAATTCATTTAGTGTTATCTAGGTTTGTTCCAGGGTTGTACCCAGTTTATTTTGTTGTCTTGTTGTTCAAACCCTTTCACCGTCTGTCTAATGCAATTTCCTGTTTTCTGTTATTTCTAGTCAGTTTTTGTTTAGTTCCCTTTCCCTTTTATAGTTCTTTTCCTGTTGACTTTAGTGATATGACATGTACTCATAATTCTAGGCCTGGATTTAAAAGTTAGCCTAATCATGATGCAATGAAATAATTTTGAAGACGATAGGGACCTTAGAGGGAAGTAAGTAAAGGGATTTTGAGATCACTTAAAGCCCGAAGTGTGTGAAACTGGGGCAGATAATTTGGAAAGTTAACAGGGTAACAAGAATTCGTTAAGGGAGAGTGTATATCGGACAGTTTGAAGCAAGCAACTGTGAATTCAAGTGCTCTCAAGTTACAAGATAAAGTCAAGGGAATTTTCTCCAAACTGATGGAGCACATCCATTTTTAAGAAGAAATCACCCAAGAAGAGCTATGTACTTGACAAGGCACATAAAAAAATGGAAAGCATATCAGTGATATCAATGTCGAAGTTGTAAAAAAAATGTTGTGTGTGCTCTTCGTTGCATGTGGTACTTGGTATTCTTAGAGATTGGGAGGCCCTCCTTCTGCTATCTAAACACTTTATCTTTTGTTACCCCTTTTTGAGCTATTTGTTTTCCTTCATACCCTTCTTTTGGAATCAATAGAACAGTTAGGAAACACAAATACAGAAGATAAATTTAAAAAAAAAAGAAAAAAAAAAGAAGAGAAAATTACAAAAACAAAGCAATTTCTATGTCATGAACTACGTTCGACCTGATTCCTTTTAAAGATACGTAGGCAGCCTCACGGTTCGGTCCCATCCAAATAAAAATCCAAAATTCCCCAAGCAAAGAAATTGGGGCAAAAGTTGCGGTTTTGCAAAAGATCTGATTCCAAATGTTGTAATTCTAAACTCATTCAAGTTGTTTTGAACCTTTATGATATCCTTTCTTTCTAACCCTATCCAAACGCCACATTATAGTCCAAAAAAGACCTCCCGGGTAATCTTTGAGAGAGCTGAGTTTAGACATGCCAAGGGTATATGATGTTTTTACCATGGTTAATGCCTTGTCATCTATAGAATCGGAGGAAATAAGAAGAAAAGAACAAATGAGAGAGTCTTATTGGTGAAAACCTTCACAAGTACCATAAGGCGATGGTGAGTTGAGAAATAAAAAAATGAGAGAGGCATGATAGTGAAAACCCTTCGGGCACTACAAGTCAAATAAGGATCATGAATCAGATTGGATAATCGGAGCATTGAAGCCCAGTTTCACGGTTTAGGGGTATAACGAGAGTTTGAACATCAGACTTGCTTGACAGAATAGGCCACAGGTGCATGTCATGATCATTAGAGTTGGTATCCGCATCTGATAAGTTTCTACTTTGTAGTTTTCTTTATAGGAATCATCTCTGTCCATTGTCCTTTACTATGTTCCTTTTGTCTTGTTTACATCCTCTTCCAAAGTCCGTTTCGTCAGAACAAGTGAGAAATGACTTCAAAATTTTCCGCCAGCTTTCCAATTGCACAAAATAGGATCTAGCTAGCATATTAAAGTGGCAAAAGTCAGGAAAGAACAACGTGCACGCTGAGTTGGTAACAATCAACATGCTTTGGGATTCAAAGGTTTGGTATATATCAATTCATGAACAATGCAACAGATAGAGATATTGGGTGAACAGATCAAAGGTATTCTCTATGATGAGGTTGACAACAAAATTGATTAACCAATGACAAGCAAGGTCTTTCAAGCGGAAATCAAGTTATCATAGCAAGTGAAGGAGCAATAGACCTCAAGGCCAAAAGCCAATAGTTTAAGTCAGGAAAGAACATCATACGCACTGAGTGGGTGGCAATTGACGTGCTTTGGGATTCATGTGAAACACAAAGGTTCAGTATATGTCAATGCATGAGCACAATGCAACAGATGAATGGTATTGGGTTTGAATGGATCAGAGGTAATTTTCGTGATAAGGGTAAGGGAGAAGGTGGTAAGTCAATAAACATGCAAGGTCTTTCGAGCTGAAATCGAAGGTATCATGGGAAGCGAAGGAACAATCGCCCTCAAAGTCAAGACCGCAAGCCAACCGCCATGTTTAAACTCACAAGTTCTCTTTGATTGAAACAGAGGCAGGAAATTTGTTTGTTCTGGAGAAACCCATCGTGCGGAAAGCAGGTGCCAGACTGGCTCGACAGTAAGTTTCAGGACCCTCCTGGATAATGGGATTAATTTAAAGTTCTCAAGACCCTCCTGGATAACGGGATCTAGTTTTAAGTTTTTAAAGACCTTCCTAGATAATAAGATTTAGCGTAAGTTTTACCTTTAAGAAATATAATTTAGCCTTGAAGTTGTCACTCTTAAGATGAAAATTAATTTTAAATTTTTAGAACCCTCCTGGATAATGGGATTTAGCTTTTAAATTCTTAGAGCTTTTGGGTACCATAATTCGTTTAACACTCACAGATGTTCCCGATATCAAATTGGGGCTGAAAATTCCTTTTGTTTTATGTGTTTTGTTGTAACCAGGTTCAAAGGCGGCAGTTTCAGAAAAGTCAGTTCAAGTGTTGGAAATCAGGCACTCACCTGGAGAAAAAAGGGAAGACAGTTCAAATGTCTGAAATCAGGAGCCCACCTGGAGAATAAAGGGAAAATAACAATATTCAAAGGAGTTCGAAAATCAGGAGTCCACCTGGAGAACAATGAGAAGCAGTTCAAGTTTCAAGGAAAAGCAGTGCAAGTGTTGGAAATCAGGAGCCCACCTGGAGAATAAAGGGAAAGCAATAATATTCAAAGGAGTTCGGTAATCAGGAGCCCACCTGGAGAACAAAGGGAAACAGTTCAAGTTTCAAGAAAAAGCAGTGCAAGTGTTGGAAATCAGGCGCCCACTTGGAGAACGAAGGGAAAGTAGCAATGTTCAAAGGAGTTCAACAATCAGGAGCCCACCTGGAGAACAAAGAGAAGCAGTTCAAGTTTCGAGGAAAAGCAGTGCAAGTGTTGGAAATCAGACGCCCACCTGGAGAACAAAGGGAAAGAATCAATGTTCAAAGGATTTCAACAATCAGGCGCCCACCTGGAGAACAAAGGGAAAGCAGCAATGTTCAAAGGAGTTCAACAATCAAGAGCCCACCTGGAGAACAAAGGGAGACAGTTCAATTTTCGAGAAAAAGCAGTGCAAGTGCTGGAAATCATGCGCCCCACCTGGAGAAAAAAGAGAAAGCAGCAATATACAAAGGAGTTCAACAATCAGGAGCCCCCTGGAGAACAAAGGGAGGCAGTTCAAGTTTTGAGGATAAGCAGTGCAAGTGTTGGAAATCAAGCGCCAACCTGGAGAACAAAGGGAAAGCAGCAATGTTCAAAGGAAGACAGCAATCTAGGGACAACCTGGAGAACAAAGGAAAGCACTTCAAGTTTCGAGGAAAAGTAGTGCAAGTGTTGGAAATCAGACGCCCACCTGGATAACAAAGGGAAAGCGAAAATGTTCAAAGGAAGACGGTTCAAGTTCAGCAATCAAGCACTCACCTGGAGAACAAAGAGAAAGCACCTCATAATACAATTCAAGTCAACAACAAAGAAATTTTACCTGGAGAGTACAAGTTAACAGAGCAGCAAAAACTGCAAGATCAAGTTGAAGATATAGATAGGATTCTTGTAATTCATAGATCGTAGTTCAGTCTAGCTTATTTTATTTTTTCTTGGTGTAATAAGGAGTTCAGCAAGCAATAGCAACAGCAACAGTGAAATCACAGCTTCCTGGTAGTCCCAGCTACCGAAACTTCCCGAACTACACTAACCCGATTCCTTTATAGCCAAGGATATGTAGGCAACCTCGGAAGCATGGTGCGGTCAAATCTTTTCAAAATTCTTCCCACAAAGCATTCAAACGTGCAAAAATCTCTCCTATTCGCTCACTTTATCTTTGCACGAAAACTCTTTGTATTTTCGAGCAAAGATGGGCAGCTGTGACCACGTGATTTTTTTCTTATATGAAATACTCCCATAAATTCAAGAAAATAAATTTTTTTCATTATTTGCAATTTCGTAGATTTTTTGTAGGATTTTTATTAATGCATGTTTGTTTTATTTAAATCATAAAAAAAATACAAAAAATACCCTGAATTGTATTTGGGATTTATTTTTACATTTTTAGGTTAATTAGTAAATTATTTATTTTATTAAAAATAAAAAATACAAAAATAGCTCACTTTGCATTTTTAACCTTTTGATTTTAAATTTGTAGTTCTTCTTTTAATTTAAGAGTTAATTAATTTTTATAATTATTATGATGGATTATTAGCTTAATTTTATAAATTATTTTAATTCAAGAGTTAATTTTTTTAATTAATTAAAAAAAAAAGAAAAACAAGTGAAAAAAAGAAAGAAAAACAAAAAGAGGCTGAAAATTAGAGAAAGGCTATTAGGTCCAAACCAATGCCAAAGCCTAAATAATTCCCTCCAAACCCGTTCTGGATCCATCCCAAACCACGCCCCAACCCAATCCAGCTTTGCCTTCAAACCAAACGGCACAATTTTGACCCCCTCCCATTTCAACTGTTGGATCAATTAGATCCAACGGACCGGAACTCAAGTCCCCCCCCCCCACGTATAAATATATGTCAAAATCTAGAACTGGTTTGGACCTAAT
>MU728441.1:14119-46582 GCA_026770625.1 Nicotiana glauca
CTCCCCTTCAGTCTCTCATCGTCTTAACCAAAACCCTAGCGCCACCCTCAGTTTCTCTCCACCATCTCCGCCAGCGGCTGTCACACCTCCTTTTTCACTACAGCCCCGGAAAGGGTATAATAAAAAGGAGTTTTTTCAATTAAAGGACAATCGAAACGGGATTATTCAATTAAAAGATTCAGAGTTGTCACTTGGGATAATTAATGGTGTCCCAAGTCACCAGTAAAAAATCCCGAGTCGAGGAAAGGTTGACTTTGTATTACAGTTCGCGAACCAGAAATCCGGGTAAGGAATTCTTTAACCCGGGAGAAGGTGTTAGGCATTCCCGAGTTCTGTGGTTCTAGCACGGTCGCTTAACCGTTATATTCGGCTTAATTATCTAATTTTAAACACTTTTGAACCTATGGGTATTTTTAAAACTTTTGACTGCTTTTATTTAATTATTTTTAAGAAAGATTGCAACGATATTTAAAATATGTTTCGAGCCACGTCACATAAATGCACCCGTAACCTATAACACATTTTATCTAACGTTGATATTTGGTTTTGGGTCACATAAATGTGCACCCGAGTTTAGGAAAGTAGATTATTAAATAACGCGCCTAAAAGTAACTATGCATTATTGACTTTGCGGAGGTCATGAAAATTTACTAAATGGCACGCCTCGAATACTAAATATTTTAAAATAAATAATTAAACAAGGGCCACACATTTGAAATTTTATTTGGCGTGGCGTACCTCAATTATTATAACAAGAAGTTTCTAGACTACACTATGAGGGCTATAGCTATTGCACTTTAGTTTTGGATGTGAATATTGAGTTGCATTACAGAATCTGTGTGAATATAAGTTGTGGCATGGCTTTGAACTTCAACACATCATCCGTAATTATATACTTTCATGAGATAAGAGTGGTCATTAATCAGCCCTATATCATACTTACCATCCACCTTTTGATGAATTGATTTTTTCAGGTTGATAGAATGGTTCAGGAAGCTGAGAAGTTTGCTAAAGAGGACAAGGAAAAGAGGGACTCCATTGACACGAAGAACCAAGCAGAATCTGTTATATATCAAACTGAAAAACAACTAAAAGAGTTGGGAGACAAGGTGCCAGCTGATGTTCGAGACAAGGTAGAATCGAAACTAAGCGAGCTCAAGGATGCCATATCTGGCGACTCAACAAGGACACGATGGTTGCATTGAACAAAGAAGTCATGCAGCTGGGACAATATCTATACAGCCAGTGAGTAAAGTAAACTTATTGAACCTTAACTTGACAAGAGTGCGCCATATGATGCTTTAAGTAATATTCACAACTTAACAAAAAAAACATCAAGCCAGGGGAAGGCGAAACAAGAGGTCAATCTCATAAGTCCTGCCATTAACAATTCCAATTCATGAATCTAACTGCTTCTGCAGTTTATCAGAAAAGAACAACAGAGATCAAAGCAAATTAGTGACGTTGCTGCTTCAATTCCCTGTTAGTGCAGTTATTTCCTTAATAGGAAACCAATTACACTCAGAACCCTATCTACTTCCTTTATGACCAACTAAACAATAGTTCTCAGCAAGTTACTTCATTGACAATTATGGAAACAAGAAGGACAAGGAGTGAATTAAGCAAAGTAAACCCATGATGATCCAAAAATTGATTCAAGTAAACGTATTGATTTTCATGCTTAAATATGTGAACAAAGAGTCGTGAGAATTATTCAACATTATCGAGATTTACATGTTAAGGGCATAAAACTTCGAGTGACATTCTCAACACTTATTTAAATTTCAATCCCAAATAGACAAGCAGACATATTCATGACAGTGACAAACAGTGACACAATACCTTCGCACTTTGCTAACGATAGCCCAGCTAGTTAAGGTGTCCAAGGACTTCACCTTAAGCAAATAAGACGGATTTCAACGGGCCTCAAGGTAGTAAATTGAAAAAGCTAAACAATTAATGAACACAACATTCTTTTCATGAAAGCAAATCCAATAGAAACTGATCCCATCACAACTTCGATTTCCATATTCACACTATGACTCTCAAAATCAAGCAAAACTATTATCCAACCTTCCAGTTCCAGCAGGCAAGAGTAGTTTTACACTGACAGACTAACCAAACTATAACAACTATTTGAAATTGATGAGATCCGGACTCAAATGAAAACTCGACATCATAATAACAGTTAAACCAAATAAGCATAGAAAACGACCGCTCAAAATCAACTTCTACTAGCTGAAAATACTCCAATACATCACACCATCAAGGAGAGACTCACCAGCAAGAATAATGCACCAAAAATCGTTTTTGACTACGAATCAGGATTAAATGATGAACCCGAACTTGACTCCTTCATGAAGTTCGGCCACAGAATAAAACAAACCATTTTGGACAGACTCTACAATTCAAGAACACTTAAATAAAATAAAAATGCAAAAGAGAAAGAGATTGAACCTGAACTTCAAACTTCTTTTATAACAAATACAGAAGAAGCAGCAAATACACCTTCAGATTCCAAAAATCCTAGCGAGGTTCAGCAGTAGATCAACAAGACAACAATAGAAAATTGAAGTCGATGAACTTAAATCCCACCACCAGTTGAATGACCTCAATTCATTTCTATCTCCTTTGACACTCAAAAATCGGATTCAGAAAATAAAAAAAATTGTATGTATGTTTCTCTTAAACTTTGAAAGAACTCTTCAGAGAAGAAAAATAGAATAAGAAAACCAGAAGTTTAAAGAAACTTTTCAACTTTTTTTTCCCAAATTTTTTACCAGAGTCCCCTTTACAAAATCGGATAAGGCTCTTTTTGAAGACGAATCCTTTATGAATGTGGGGCTCGGATTGAGTGAAATTAATCCAACACCTCACACTCATCCAGCATATCGTCCCCAGAACCTTCCAATCGTGAGATATAACACAAATTCGAGCGAGTGAGAGGAGAATGGAATCTTGGCATCAGAAACCATTAGAAACGGCAAGATGAGAGAAGGAGGGATGCGTGTGTTAAGGATTTGGGATTCACTTGCCTGAATTTGGACTGAATTGGGGCTTGGTTCGAGTGAGAACGATGATTGAACAGTGTTCATTCGGGATCTAGGGCTCTGGGAGTCTCTGTATGATTGTATTCGGGTGTATATTTGAGAATGGGTCGGGTCATGTTTGGTTTGGGGCGGGGTCTGGGAATATTTGGGCTGGGTTTTGGGGTTGTGGGTTTAAAAAAAAGGGAATGTGTTTGAGCCTGAATACTTGAATTTAAAGAGCAGCCCAACCTTCACTTCTCATTTTTCTTCTTTTATTTCAAACTAATTATCCTAAAACTCCTTTTCCTTTTTTTTTTCAAAATTAAAATAATTCCTAAATTAATTCCTTAAAACTCACTAACTAAAATAAAGGCACTAATTAAACCTAAATGATAGTTAAATCAATTAATTAAAAACCAATTAAAAGGAAAGCTACTTAAAATAAAAGTTAAAATTAAAAGTACAAATTACACTATTTTTGTGATTTTTTCTTTTTATAAAATAACTCAATTAATCCTAACATGTCAAATGAAATCCTAAATGCAAATGCACAAATATTTTTATATTTTTTATTAATTAATATAACATAAACATGCACAAACAAATGCAAACAATTAATGAAAAATGCCACAAAAATTCACAAAATTACAAATAATAAAAAGAAATTATTTTATTTTGAAATTATGGGAGTAATTCATATAGGGCAAAAATCACGTGCTCACAGCGGCGGACTCCAAACCACCCCAAAAGTCGTACCACGCAACCCCCAAGCCCTTTTAAATCCTATCCCCACAACTATTTCCCAAAAATCCCAACAAAATTTCCCCAATTCCAAATCTAGGAAGTTCAAACCCTAGGTTATTTTTTTTCCCTAAATCCGCGCAGAGTTCCGGCTTGCTTTGGCCTATAACTTACGTTAGTCGATTGCTCTTAACATGAGCAATCGATTGGCGTTGGTTTTAGTTCATTTCGAGGATGTCGGATTTTGGCGAACTCATTGGATTCCGGCCAATCCTCGACTCCATTCACCGCTTATCGATTCGTCTCAAATGGTCCAGTCATTTTAGCATAATTGGTACTTTCCCCTCTTTTTTCTCATGACCCTGTTCATTACAGCATTTTCCTGGTCTTCATTTTTATTTGCTTCATTATTTTTGTCCTGTATTCTTTAATGGTGAATTTCATTTTAGTTTAATAGTTAAGATAGGTTTAATCGTAAAGTTTTGAATTATTGTTTATCTTCTTTTTCTGAATCTAATCTTCTTTGTTTGATCATTTATGATGGCTTGGTCTCTTGTATTAACTGTGGTCATCACTGACCCAGTTAAGAGACCCGTTCATTTGGAGGTCTTGGGTTAACTTGATCCAAGTTGGCACTCTGAAAGTAAATATAGGGGTGTCAAGGGTCAATTTAGGGATTTGAATTTGAGGGAATCATTTTCTGTTAGCATAGAAGGTTCTAGAGGAGCTGGTTTGTTAAGGGCAGAGGTTTCAAATATTTTTTTAAAGGAGTAAAAGGGGTAAAACAACTAGGAATTCATGGGTAGAAAGGGAATTGGGTAGTTGTACTAGGGCTGCCTTAGGTTGCTTATTTAAGGACCTCTTTCATTCATTTTCCAAGCAGCCTTTTCATACTCTAAAAAATACTAAAATTCCTGCAATCTTGTGATCGAAATTAGTCTTGGTTTGGCTCTCTAATCTTGATTGTTTAATCAGAATTCAAAAGCTTCAAGAAATTTCTGTTCATCTGGGTTTAAAATGGTCTAAAATGGGCTGAAAATTGGTGTTGATGTTGTTGATTTACTGTTGTTGCTAAACTAGTCACTCTCCTTATTTTCTTTTGACTTCAGGTATTCCTATGAACTTTTGAATGGCAAATGGAAGCTGTAAAGAATGTGTTTTTCTTGTGCTATAATTTGGATGTTCAAGATGTTAAATCTATGGTCTCATATGTATGCTATTTATATTTTATTAGCTAATTCATTTGGTTTTGTTATGTAAATATGATGGATTTGGATATTCAGCATTGATTTAGTGTCCATGTGAGGGATCATGTTTAGCTTAGTAAATTCTACGTATTGTCTTGGACATTCCAAGCAACCATAATAGTTCAAGTCATTATTGGGATCTGATGGGTTCTGAAGGTAAATTTTCAGTTAACAGCTAAATGGTAGTAATATCAGTAGTCCTTATTCATTTCTAGGTTGTTTTTGCTCTGAAAATTGAAGTTAGTCAAAGTTTTCCTTCTTAAACAACATGCTTTGCTTGATCCTAAGTTGTTATGATTGATTAGTATAACTAATATCGAGGCTTTGAGTGTCATGTTAATAATAATACAGTCGATTCATCTTTTGATATCCATATTTTAGTACCATGTTCTTCTTTGTGATCTTTGTATTTGAAAGAAACTTGAATATCCAGAGAGGTTAGGATTTGATTACAGTTTTAAGTTTGAATTGGGCCTAATTTTGGCCGCATAAATGGGCTTGTTTATAACGAAGTTTGGAGCGACCAATTCTGGTTTTCTTTTGTTGTGGTCTCAATTGTAAGCCTAATAGCTTTCAGCACCAACTTATCTTCTTAAGTATATGATGGCTCAATAAGAAAGGGGTTCAATAGGGAATCGAGTTGTGTTTAATTCAATGTCTGATTTCATTAAAATGTTGGTAATCTATATAACACGGGTTTGAGTGTTTCTGTTAAAATGTTTGGAGCCGGGCTCAATGCTGGCCCAGGCGAAAAACTGACTAAGTCATTTAGGCTACCCTTTCATCCACTCATTCTTGTTGGTTAAGTTTTTCAGCCCAGGTTCTCAATACAGTTTTTTTTTATTTCCTTGTTAATTGTGTAACAACTTGTCTCTTGCAAATTTTAATGTCCCTCAGGCTTAATTAAGTGCCATTGTTTTAATAGATTGAGGTGTGCCATTTTAGTTAAATCATCTATGGAACTCCCAAATATTATTACTAGTTATTAAAATGAACCTTCATAGAAAAACCTTTAGGTCCGTGTTAAAATACTATTGTGATTGTGTACACGTTCGTGTGACATAATTATAATTTTTAAAACTAATTCGGGGTATGCGTTTGTGCAACCTTGAACAAACTTTCTTAATGATAAAAATTGATTTTCATAGGCTACTAATTAATTTAGTTCATATAGTTCTGAGGTGTGCCATCCACCATTTAATCATACATGGCCTATATTAATTTCATATTTAGATATAAAAATGGCAAATGCTCGTAGTTGCTCTAGGCCCGTTCAATATATCATCGCGGTTATAGACACATTCGTGTGACATGACTACGATTTCTAAAAACAAAACCGGAGTATGAATTCGTGCAACTTTGGCCAAACTTTCCTAATAATAAAGCGCTACTGATTGTGGACACGTTCACGTGTCATGATTTTTTACGCGCCAAATAAATGGGTACACATACGCATGACCCGTTTCAATATACTTTTCCAAATTAAAAAGCGGTGAAAGAGGCAAAAGCACGTAGGTTCTAAAATAAGTAGTTAGACATTTTTAATAAGCCAAGTATGATCAAAGTGACTGTGCTAAAATCACGGAACCCGGGAATGCCTAACACCTTCTTCTGGGTTAACAGAATTCCTTACCCGGATTTCTGTGTTCGCAGACATAAACAAAGTCAAATCTTTCCTCGATTTGGAATTCTAAATCGGTGACTTGGGACACCATAAATTATCCCAAGTGGCGACTCTGAATTTTATATAATAATCTTATTTCGATTGTCACTTTAATTGGACAAACTCCCTTATACCCTTTCGGGGGTGTGAAAAAGGAGGTGTGACTCTCTCATGATCCAAGACCCAAATAAAGGTAAAACAACACAAATCAAGTGTCGGGAATCCCGTCGCACTAGTAAGTTTCTTGTTCTTCTTATTGTTGCTGATTTTGGGTGGTTCCAGCTTGTCTGGGAGGTTATTTTAAGTGGTTTAAGTTCTATAAAACACTCTCCCAAGGTTTTAATATCAACCGTAGGTTATTTCAAGTCTTGCAAATGGATTACACCATATTTCAACATCAAAAACAACACCTCTATGTTGTAATTGAGGATAGTTGTGGGTTGTATTTGGCTAAAATTTCAAGATGTTGCTACTCGATAAGGTGAGTATAACAGACTACTAATTGTGATTAAGCTTTCTTGTACGTTGGTTAAGTTGTTAAGATGATTAACTACAAGATAATACTTGGATTAGCTTAAGTCACTTCTATGGTATTGTATTGCCATTGAGGGCTGTTGTAAGCTAAATATAACTTAGATTTCGACTTGAAGCTACTTTAGGATGTATTTTTATTATTTTTTTGCATGTTCTTAAGGTTATCTAGATGTTTCTTAAGTTAAATGGATGTATTAGACATGAACTAGTGAATAAAGTTGATAATTGAAGATAGTTGGAGTTATGGATTATTTCCTTTGTTATACATATATGGTATAAGGATGTAATCATTGATGAATGACTTCATTATATGTTAATGATGTTGTTAAGTTAATGTAAGAAGTCTATAAGGGGTGATAATGGGGTTGAAGGGTGCTAAAAGGATTCAATCCTAGCTTGCCGCTCGTCGAGATATGTTGACAACTTGTTAATGAAATAGTTTGTACCCTATTGTTGATGTTGTTCTATAGTTTGTACCCTATTGTTTATGTTGTTATTATTGTAGTGCTATGGTTATTTTTGTTGGTATATAGTATTGGAGAATGCCCTTTTTACAAGGAAAATGCTTGCCAAATTTACATAAAACGAGCTACTAGCATAAGTTACAGGCTTAACCTTTACTTAGCACTGATTTTGAATCTCCTTATGCTATGGTAGACTGAGATGAGTTGTTTGAAGAGTTGCTTGGAAGCTATTAAGGACTCAATGAGGTTAAGGTACGTTAAGGCTAATCCTTTCCTTTAGTTTGTCATGATCCTGTAACTACAGGTATTTGATAATGAGACATAAAGAGAAGTTCATATTCCTGAATTTATGTACATTGTCCTAGTCTCATAAGTTACAGCATTCTTCCTTATCGGGACTTCATATTCAATTTAGTGTTGTCTTCTTTCAGCCAAGAGAGCAGAGAATCTATATATATATATATATATATATATATATATATATATATATATATATATAGTATTACAGTATTTTCACCACTATCAAGCTATAATCGATAGGCAGGCCCCTATTGGGTAACCTCTGATCAAATGGTAAGTTATATACGGAGCCTATTGTGGTAGAGCACCTGTGAGCGAGCCCAAAATAGCTTAGATGTGGAGTCTAGTATGGTTGAGTGCCTATGAGCAAGCCTTCTATGGCAAAGCAGTTATACATACCAAGCCTTATAAGGTCGAACATCTATTTTACTTACTATATTAAGAGAGTTGAGTCAATATCAGCAAGTAAGCATATCTTTAGATTATCTTTGACTCCTAGTTACTTTCAGTTATTATATTATCAGGTTAGATTTAACTTTCAATTATTCTGTTGCCTTACATACTCGGTACATTATTTCATACTGACGTCCCTTTTATCGGGGACGTTGTATTTCATGCCTGCAGGTCCTGGTTGACAGTTGGACAGACCATCCCAGCAGAATAGAGTCAAACATAAGCTTAGTTAGTAAGCTCCACTTCCTCGGAGTTACCAGGTCTAGATCTTGGAGTCCATTTTATATATACAGGTTTGATGGGTAGGTCGAGACCCTGTCCCGACCACGGTACAGTTCAGTTATTTCTATAGGCTTGTAGACAAGTCTTGTATATTTTGTATAGCAGATGATGTTCATGGCAACTTTGTCGACCTGCATAATTATATATATCAGCTTTTGGGTAATGTTTACCCCTCAGGTAAGAGAGACATTATTTCCATAAAATTCAGAATATGGCCTTATCGGTCTAAGTTGAGGGTTACCCCTCCAGAGTTCACAGTTACAGAGTGGTACACTCAGGCCGAGTATGCACCAAGTGTTGACCATGCCTTGGGGTGTGACACGGCCATTGCTAAACGGGATGCCCTTAGCAAGGAGCTCAAAATAACGAAGTCTGAGTCGAAAACAACCAGGGAAGATGATGAAGAGATAGTGGCCAACATAGGGCTGATGTTGAGGTGTCCGAGGCCCACTTGAAAGTCATTGTTGAGTACATGAAGCTGTTGTCTCGAAGGGAGACCGTCAAAGAGATCCATGCCCGAGGTTTTAACGTGTCGGCCGAGATCAAGAAGGTGAAAAGGCTCGAGATCGAGGCCAAGAATCTGGCTGAACCTGAGGGTGAAGAAGGCTCTGAGGGCTCTAGTAAACCCGAAGATAGAGAAGACCCTGACGGCTCTATTGACGAGGCGGGTTCTGGTGAAGATTAGGCGTAGGTGCCTTAGGAATTTTTGTCTTTGCTTTTTCATTTTGTACATTTATTTTGTTGAGTTCGTTTTTATTAGCCTTTGTAAAGATATTCTGAATGTATATGTAAGGTTTTTTCAATTTAGGCAATTTTCAAGATTATTACCTTTAGTATCCTTTTTACAATTGCAAAAATTTCAAATGCCTTAGCATGGAAAAACGTAGTAATAAATTTTTTTTCGGAGGTCGAACAAGACTTGCCCTCGATGCAAGTTTTGCTTAAACTTATCCATGCTTGAAATAACCAAAGTTTTTGCCTGAGATGCTTGTTTAAATAATTTAAGACTATAATTTTGCCAAGAGTAACCTTTGAATATGTTTGGAATTTTATTTGAAGGCCTTATGTTTCAATAACGGGCTTCGGACATCTCCGAACCATTTTTAGGGTGGCTATAGCCTTTTAAGTTCAGGTACTGCCTAATAGACTTTGTACCTCCGGGTTTTGATAACCCGAGAAGTTCGAGTTTATCATGGACGATAGTCCCTGTGTGGGGGTGGTCCTTTGGGTTCAGATCGTTTTACGGTGGCCGTAGCCTTTTAGGTTAAGTCACTATCTAATAGGTTTTATGCTTCCGAGTTGCGATAACCCGAGCTGTCTGAAATTATTAAGGATGGTAGTCCCCGAGTCGGAGTATCCCTTGGGCTTAGATAAGTTTTGCCCTTGGAGTCGATAATTCTTGGGTAGGAATATCCCTTAGGCTCGATACTTTTAAGCAGCAAAAAATGCTTGTTAGCAGGGTAGAAACCTTCTTTCATATCTATGCATAATGTACAAAATTGAATAAAAGCTTGTATTGTTGCCGGTGTGACCTATGCGGGCACAGTTCATTTGACCGTTTGGACCTTACAATGAATCCTAGTTATCGAGCCTAGACTATTCGAGCACAGAGTTTTCTTCCTTGGTAAAAAACATGACCCTAGGGTGATGACCCTCAGTATTCGAGGTCGATCTTTGAGTGGATATGGATACTGTTGATGTGACCATTGACTCCAATTCAAAACCGATCTTCGACTCTAAGTTAGCATGATCCACTATTGCCTCGTTAAAAACCTTGCCAGAAAACTCGTTTGGGACAAAACCAGTTCAAGAGAAAAAGAGTGCAACGCGTGCTTTCAGGCCTAACAACTGCATCATCCTTTGGTTGTTGCCAAGTATTAGTCCAATTCTCAATATATATATATATATATATATATATATATATATATATATATATATATAAAAAAGAATGAATGAAGTCGTACCTTAGCGGTAGTATCATTTTAAGTGGGTCACGTTCCAGTTGTTCGGTAGTTGCGCAATGTTACCTACTTTGAGTTTGTATGAACCTTTGCCGGTAATCTTGATAATTCGATATAGACCTTCCCAATTCAGTCTCAGCTTCCCTTCATTCGGGTTTCAGGTGTTTAGTATCAGCTTTCGTAACACCAAGTCCCCAATATTGAAGTGTCTGAGGTTTGCTCTCCGGTTGTAAAACCTTTGGATCTGCTATTTCTGGGTGGCCAACCGGACGACGGCAACCTCATGCCTTGCATCCAATAGTTCTAGGCTTGTGCTTATGGGCTCACTATTTGACTCTTCTATCATATATCAAAACCTAAGACTCGGTTCTCCTACCTCGATCGGTATTACTGCTTCGACACCACAAACCAACAAACATAGGGTGGCCCCGGTATTAGACTTTGACGTCGAAGGGTATGCCCACAAGACTTCGGGCAAGATTTCCTTCCATTTCCCTTTGGCATCGATTAACTTTTCTTAAGTTTTTAGAGTATGTCTTGTTTATAGACTCTGGCTGCTCATTCCCACTAGGGTGATAGGGTGTTGATAAGATCCTTTTGATTTTATGGTCCTCGAAAATTTTTCTTACCTTGCTGCCAATGAACTACTTCCCATCGATAACATACGGTCTCGGCCGACATCCCGAACTGACATATTAGGTGGTCCAAAATAAAATCAATAACTTATTTTTCTCTAACTTTCTTGAAAGCCTGAACTTTAACCTATTTAGAAAAATAGTCAGTCATAAATAATATAAATTAAGCCTTACCGGGTGCTCATGGAAGGGGACCAATGATGTCCATTCCCCATTTAACAAATGTCCAAGGTGACAAGACCAAATGTAGTAGCTCCTCGGGCTGATGGATCATTGGTGCGTGCCTTTGATAGAATTTGCATTTTCGCACGAACTCCTTCGCATATTTCTCTATGTCGATCTAGTAAAATAGCCAGCTCTAATTATCTTACGAACCAACGATTCTACCCCCGAATGGTTCCCACAGGTACCTTCGTGAACTTTCCTCAAAACATATTCGGTGTCTCCGGTCCTAGACATATGGCGAGTGAGCCATCGAACATTCTTCTGAATAGAGTATTATCTTCAGAGAGGCTAAACCTAGCCGTATTCGTGCGTAGAGCTCTCGATTGTTTAGGATCCGAGGGCAGCTTCTTGATCTTTAGGTAATCTATATACTTGTTTCTCTAGTCCCATATTAAGCTTGTCAAGCTTATCTCGGCATGGCCTTTTTCCACTACCAATTTCATGAGTTGTACGACCGTTCCCGAGCTGAATTCATCATTATCAACCGATGACCCCAAGTTAGCTTAAGAATTGGCTTCACTATTTTGATATCGGGGCATATGTTGTAGGGTACATTCTTTGAATCGATGTAGCGTTACCTGTAGTTTATCTAAGTATCTTCGCATTCGTTCCTCTTTCACTTCGAATATCCCGTTGACTTGATTCACCACAAGGAAGGAATCGCATTTAGCTTCGACCACTTCAGCCCCTAAGCTTTTAGCCAATTCGAGACCTGCAATTATGGCCTCATACTCGACATCGTTGTTAGTCAATTTCACAGTTCTAATAGACTGCCTAAATATGTTACCCGATAGCGGCTTCAAAACTATGCCAAGTTCAGACCCCTTTTCGTTCGAGGCACAATCCGTAAAGAGGGTCTAGATCCTCGAGGTTAACAACAATTCTTTTTTGACCTTGGGTATTAAGGCCTACGTGAAGTCAGCCACGAAGTCTGCCAAAAATTGAGATTTGATGGCAATTCACGGTTGATATTCAATATCGTACCCGCTAATTTCCATAGCCTATTTGGCCAATCGTCCAGAGAGCTCGGGTTTGTGTATTATGTTCCTCAATAGGTAAGTAGTCATGACACATATGGGATGGCACTGAAAATATAGCCTTAACTTCCTAGAAGCACTAAAAAAAGCGAGCGCCAATTTCTCCAGGTGAAGATACCTTTTTTAGGCCTCGCCTAGAGTCCTGTTAACATAATATATAGGAAATTGCATACCTTCTTCTTCCTAGACTAAGACTCTACTTATTGCTATCTCAGATGCCGCCAAGTACAGGTACAACTGCTCATCTGCCATTGGAGTATGAAGCAAAGGTGTGCTCGAAAGGTACCATTTTAGTTCTTCTAAAGCTTGTTGGAACTCCAGGGTCCACTAGAAGTTATTCCTCTTCTTCAATAACGAGAAGAACCAATGGCTCTTATTAATGGACCTTGAAATGAACAGACCCAGGGTGGCTATGCGCCACATTGTCCACCATTGTTAATGTCTTCTATGACCCTCGTCTTGTGGAGATTGATCTCGATTCCCTAGTTCGACACCATGAATCCAAGGAATTTCCCAGACCCGACTCTGAATGTGCATTTCTCCAGGTTCAGCTTTATATTGTATTTCTTTAGTATGTTGAAGGTTTCTTGTAACAACAATAATAACAACAAACCTAGTATGATCCCAACAGGTGGGGTCTGGGGAGGGTAGTCTGTATGCAGACCTTACCCCTACCTAATACAGTTAGAGAGGTTGTTTCCAAAAGACCCTCAGCTCAGAAAGGGCAATAAGAAGAAGAGGAAAGCAAGGAAGGAAGAAAGAAGGAAGAGAAAAGAAAAAGGGAGAGATAAAGGATAAGTAGTACCACATAATAGCAATAGGGAATACAATACCTGAGGCGAACAAAACCACATAACGTAATAAAAATCTAAGAATATTTAAGGGACATGCATGCTATTAAGACTATCGGTGAACAACTAAAAACTATCCACTAACCTTCTACCTTAATCCTCGACCTCCACATCCTCTTATCAAGGGTCATGTCCTCGGTGAGCTGAAGCAGCGCCATGTCCTGTCTAATCACCTCTCCCCAGTACTGCTTAGGCCTACCTCGACCTCTTCTCAAACTCTCCATGGCCAACCTCTCACACCTCCTGACAAGAGCATAAATGTAAACCTCCATTGGTTTTCCTATTTGCTCTTTGAACATCCGATTTACTAGGCATTGGTAAGTGGCACCAGCGTTTTTTTTAGTCTGAATGGCATTACATTATAACAATAGGTGCCTAACTTAGTGATAAAGGAAATTTTTACTTGATCGCCCAAGTCCATCTAGATTTGGTTGTACCCGGAATAGGTGTCAAGAAAACTAAGTATCTCATGCCCGACCGTCGCATCGATCATTCGATCGATGTTAGGCAAAGGAAAAGAGTCCTTGGGGCATGCCTTGTTTAAGTCTTTGTAATCTACACACATTATTAACTTATTTCCTTTTTTAGGTGCTACTACAACGTTAGCTAACTAATCTGGGTACTTATCTTCCTGAATGGAACCTATTTTAAGGAGTTTGGATACCTCGTCTTTGATGAATGCATGCTTGACTTTGAATTGAGGCCTCCTTTTCTGTTTAACCGGGTGGAACTTTGGTTTTAAGCTTAGCTTATGAGTGTTTACCTATAGCGGGATCCCTTCATATCTAAATAGGACCAAGCAAAACAATCAACGTTAGCTATGAGCAATTTAATAAGTTTTTTCCTGAGCTCAGGATCGACCCCATGCCCAGGGATACCTTTTAATTAGGTAGGTGTACAATCAATATGACTTGTTCCAGCTTCTCGACCGTTGACTTGGTGGAATCAAAATCATCGGGGGCTATAAACAACCTAAGAACTCCGTAATCATCATCCTCGCATGTCTCTTGCTTCTCCAATTTGGTCGGGCTTGGTGTCAGTGATTTCTATTTAGTTTCTGACTCCAAATTCTTCGATGTCAAAAGTGTGGATACCGGGGTCACCTTATCGACCATGAACATTTCTTTTGCAGCCAATTGTTCTCCGTAAACTGTCTCGATTCCTCCCGGTGTGGGGAATTTTAATGCCCGGTGCAGTGTCGAGGGTATTGCCCTCATGTTTTGAATCCATGGCCTTCCGAATAAAGCATTACATATCATATTTCCTTCAATCACATAGAACTTTTTTTCCTGGATGGTTCCCGCGGTGTTTACCGGTAGGGTTATCTCCTTTTTATTAGTTTCTCATGCCATGTTAAATCCGTTTAGAACTCGGACTGTAGGTACTATTTGGTCTTGTAGATCCATTTGTTCTACGACCCTCGATATGATGATATTGGCTGAGCTACCTAGATCAATTAACACATGCTTAACTCGAGTTTTGTTTATGAGTACAGATATTACCAGTGCATCATTATGTAGCTGCATGATGCCTTCGGTATCCTCGTTGTTGAAAGATACGGTCCCCTCCAGCATATAATATCGAGTCCGTTTTTGCCTTGTAATAGACACCTTGGTGCACTTTAGCATCAGCCCCTAAGGGACATCGACTCCACCAATGATTATGTTAATGACATGTTGGGATTCCTCTTATTGAATAACCGGGTTACTTCTTCTCTTAGTTGTCAGCAATCTTCGATTATGTGCTCGTGAGTGACATGATACTTACACATGAGGTTGGGGTCCCTTTGGACAGGATCATACTACAATGGTCGAGGCCACTAGGTGTCTTAAATACATCCGATGGCAGACACGAATTGTACTCCGATAATCTCGGTGCCTCCCTGGCCCCGAGTGGCCTATCGAAACCGTTTTTGCTCATGATTCCTCGACTATTGTGGCCTCGATCGTTGCTTTTTTCACTCCTTACAGGATTGCATTCAGCCACCTCCTGCTCCAAAGTGGTGAACCGGGAAACCCGAGCAACTCCAAAAGGTGTTGCAGTTCCTAATGTGCTGCACTTGCTACAATTTGCTCATGGGCCTGTGGCTCGGCCCCCACGTTCTCCTGCTCAACCTCCTCTTCCTTAGAGTCATCAGAGTCACTACTATCCTCACCACCTACTGCCATCGGCTCCTTACCGGTGGTTACCTTATCTGCCCGGAACTTGCAATCTTTTGGCAATGTCCCATCCACCGCCAGATTTTCCGGCACCCTAGCTGTCCTGCAAAGTTTAGTAACCAACTAAGGGAAAAAACCCATACCTTTTGATTACACAGCGAGTGAACATCTCCTCATGAATCACTTTTCTAATCATTGATGAAGCACCAAATCACAGTCGCTCGGGGGAATTCACCTCCATAGTGTTGGAGGACGGGATCAGACGGTTGTTGATAATATACAACCAGCACTTCCCTTCAAAGGTTAGTGCCAAGGAGTGAAACTTCTTACCATACTTCATCCAGACAACCTCCTTTCTGGGTACACAGATTATTTCAAATAACATCGCCTACTGCGTGTACTTACTGCCATACATCTCATAAAAGTCTTCATATGGGTGCACATAAGGGGGCAGCTGGTACATCGTCCGTATAGCCTCAACAGAGGCATCCACCGGTTTTCTACGCACAGTGACTATGTCATGCTCTTTCATATTGGTAGTAAAACACTCTAACAACCATCACATTGCCCTTGCCCGGCTCGTCAATGAAAGTTTATAACCCCCATCTCACCAGCTCAATATACATGTGAGGGCAACCCAGCTGGACCGATCCTATATCAATTCCCCTTTCCGGTATCGGCTTTTTAGGGGATTTATCCGCAAAGCAATCCTGGGCCTTGGTAGAGACAAACCTACTACTATCAAAAGAGCGAGCAAGGACTGACCCACGCGCCCTGGACGAGCTAGCTTGGCTGCTAGAAGAGGCACCTGTGGCGCGGCGTTTTCGAGATGGAGCCATATTACCTGGAAAACGGGAGGACATTAGCACATCCCAACACAAACATGTGACGCAATGCGGTTACTCGGACTTCACATGCATAATTGGCCACAAGTACACAACTACAGTCACTGAGGCATTTACACGTACACCTTGTGGGAATTCATCACCCACAACCCATTTCAAACATTTTACCACCCCAAAACCACCACAATGTTCCCAAAGTCACAACTAATTCAAGTTCTAACTCCCCCAATCTTTCCACCCACACTTACTACAACATATACTACAGATTTTGACTAAACAAAGAAAAGAACAACAACTACATAAATAAAAAATAAAACTAAAAAAAAGAAAAAAAGAAAAAAAAACGAAAAAAAACGAAAAATGGTACCAAGAAAGCATACATGTAGTGAGAGAATGTCATGAGAAGCGAAGAAGATGAGGGGGGAACGTGCTTGAGACTTGGGGAAAGTTGAAGAAGATGGAAGTCTTTGAACAAGAAATGGGGTTTAGGGTTGGGAGGGTCGTGCTCTTTTGCTTGAAGCGCTGGGGGGATTTGGGATTGAAGAGGGGGGAAATTAGATAGGGGGGATTAAAATAGAGGAAAAGAATTTACATAATAAAATAAAATAAAAGAAAAGAAAAAACTATATTTTTTTTAAGTTAAAGGAAAAATTTGCATCAGATGGGGAGGGACTAGCATGGTTGTAGCGCGGTACGAGCGGCCTGTAGTGCGGTCGCGCTAGTAGCGCATTCCCATGCGTGTTCAGTAGCGGTCACACTAGTATTTTGGAGCTCAGGTAGAACACTTGCCCATATGCGCGGCCTGTAGCGCGGGCGCGCTCCTGGGCGCGATTTCCCCCCATATGTATCATCTGTTCTTACTACTTTCAATGGCCTTATCACCTGCCCAAGTTCACCAGCATTGGTTAGTACTTCCCAAAACTCAAAATTAACAACTACTACTATCATTGGGTTGCCTCCCAACCAGCTCCTAAGTTAATGTTGTGGCACGATGATTACAACAATTCAATAGGTTGCCTCCCATGCAGCGTCTGATTTAACATCGCGACACGATGCATACAAGCGTATTTAAGGTTCGCTCAACCTTCGAGGTTCAGTCAGGTGGATCTTTGACACTTCCTTTGATTCATTCATGCCTATGTACAAGTTCAATCTCTACCCATTGACTCTAAATGTGTGAGTCTTTCTCTGAGGCAATCTCCACAACCCATGAAAGGAATACTTCGACCACTCAAAATGGGCCAGACCATCGTGACTTGAGCTTACCCGGGAATAGCCTTAATCTTGAGTTATAGAGCAATACCATGTCCCCGGGTTTAAAATATCGCTCAACAATGTTCCGGTCGTGCAACTTCTTCATTCTTTCCTTGTACAACCTTATGCTCTCAAAAGCCAAATATCTGAACTCGTCAAGCTCATGCAATTCAGTAATTCTCTTTGTGCCCGCAACCTCAATGTATAGGTTCAGCTGTTTCAATGCCCACCAAGCTTTATGTTCAAGTTCCACTAGCAAGTGGCAGGCCTTCCTGAACACCAACTTATATGGTGACATACAAATTGGTGTTTTAAAAGCAGTTCTATAAGCCCATAGTGCATTATCTAGCTTTTTCGCCCAATCAGTTCTTATGGCGTTTACCGTCTTGGTCAATACACTCTATCTCTCTATTAGACATTTCCACTTATCCACTAGTCTGTGGATGATATGGTGTTGCCACCTTGTGGCGTACATCATACTTCTCTAGCAACTTCTCGAAGGCTCGATTACAAAAGTGGGTGCCTCTATCACTGATAATAGCTCTCAGGGTCCCAAAACGGGTGAACATGTTCTTCTTTAGAAACCCCACCACCACTCTTGCATCATTAGTGGGAAATGCTGCAGCTTCTACCCTTTTTGACACGTAATCTCCAGAAACCTGTATGTACTTATTGCCAAAGAAGCTGACGAAAGGGCCCATGAAGTCAATCCCTCAGATATCGAACACTTCGACCTCTTGAATTGGATTCAGGGGCATCTCATGGCGACGGGAAATGTTCCCGGTCTGCTGACATTCATTACATCCCTTCACCTATTGATGTGCATCCTTAAACATTGTTGGCTAGAATAACCCAACCTCTAGCACTTCGCGGCGTTCCTAACTCCTCCAAAATTCCCTCCATACGCCGATGCGTGACATGCCTGCAAAACAGAAGATTTTTCTATCTCGGGGACACACCTCCGGATCATATTGTCTATACATATTCGAAATAGATAAGGTTCATCCCAGTAATACATACAGCAGTCACGATAAAACTTTTTCTTTTGTACAAAGGAAAGGTCATACGTAACTATACCGTACGCCGGGTAATTTGCAAAGTCTGCATACCATGGCACTACCTCAAGACTTGTAGCGAGCAGTTGCTCGTCTGGAAAGGTTTCCAGAATATCCTCAACCTCAAATGAATTTTCAGCTCCCTCAAGTCGTGATAGATGATCAGCGTCTTGGTTTTCTATGCCCTTACGATCATGAATTTCGAGGTCGAAATCTTGCAGTAACAACACCCAATGAATCAGGCACACTTTAGACTCCTTCTTCTCAATCAAGTACCTGAGAGTTGTATGATCAATATATACAATTACCTTAGAGCCAATCAGGTATGATCTGAATTTGTCGAAAGCAAACACGACAGCCAACAACTCCTTCTCAGTCACAGTGTAGTTCAGCTGGGTTCCACTCAGCGTTCTACTAGCATAGTAGACTGGATGCATTTGCTTGTCTTTCTACTATCCCAGCACTACCCCCACTGTGTAGTCACTGGCGTCATACATGAGTTTAAATGGTTGCTCCCAGTCGGGAGCGACAATGATGGGTGTTGTGGCTAACCTCTTTTTCAACTCCTCGAATGATACCCTGTAATCATTAGAAAACAAGAAAGGGTGATCTTTTTCTAACAACTTACAGAGAGGGTTGGCAATTTTTGAGAAGTCTCTTATGAATCCCCGGTAGAAACCGGCATGCCTGAGGAAGCTCCTGATTGCCTTGACTGAAGTTGGAGGTGGCAGCTTTGCTATTACGTCAACTTTAGCGCAATCCACCTCGATTCCTTTACTTGATACCTGGTGTCCCAAGACTATGCCCTCTTGTACCATGAAATGGCACTTCTCTCAATTAAGAACAAGGTTAGTCTCAATACACCATTTTAGCATGTGAGTCAGATTGATAAGGCACTCATCGAATGAGGTTCCCACCACTGAGAAATCATCCATAAATACATCCATTATGTTATCTACCATGTCAGTGAATATGGCCATCATGCACCTTTGGAATGTGGCGGGTGCATTGCATAGGCCAAAGGACATCCTCTGAAAAGCATAAATGTTATATGGGCAAGTGAAGGAGGTCTTCTCTCTATCCTCTGGTGCAATGGATATTTTATTTTACCCTGAGTACCCATCCAGAAAATAGAAGTGAGACCTCCCTGCCAATCTGTCTAGCATCTGATCAATAAAGGGAAGTGGGAAGTGGTCTTTTCGGATGGCTAGATTTAACTTTCTATAGTCCATGCAGATTCTCCAGCCCGTGACGGTTCTCATAGAGATCATTTCATTGTTATCATTTTTGACCACCATTATGTCACCCTTCTTAGGCACACATTACACCGGGCTAACCCAGCTGCTATCAGAGATTGGGAAAATGATTCCTCCATCCAACCAATTTATCACTTCTTTCTTCATCACTTCCTTCATGTTGGAGTTCAGCCTTCTTTGGTGTTCCCAGGAAGGTTTGTGTCCCTCTTCTAGCAGAATTTTATGCATACAATAGGCCGGGATGATCCCTTTAATGTCTGCCATGGTCCACCCAATGGCATTCTTACACTCCTTGAGTACTTGTAAAAGTTGTTGTGCCTGCACATCTAACAAACTATATAAGATAATAACAGGTAATGTGGAGTTAGGTCTGAGGAACTCATACTTGAGATAGGCGGGCAGTGGCTTCAATTCCAGCTTTGGTGGTTCTTCTATAGAAGGCTTGGTTTGAGGGGTTTCACTATTTTCTAAGTGCAGTGGCTCGAATTCAAGAGTTCTATCCCAGATACCTCTGCCCACTAAAGCTAGCACCCATTTTGCCAGTTATTCCCCATTCACCTCATCTAAATTTACCAGACATGCAACAAGAGAGTCCTCAATAGTAAGGGTTTTCATCATCCGCTTCTGCATTTACATCAAAGACATCAATAAGAGAGCAATTGGTGAATTCACTCGGTCGCCTCATAGATTTCTGCACATTGAATGTTATCTCTTTATCGTTCAACCTCATCTTGAGCTCCCTAGTCTCACAATCAATGAGAACTCTCCCAGTGGCCAAGAACGGCCTTCCCAAAATTATGGGAATCTCCTCATCCATGTTTCAATCTAGAATCACTAAATCTGCAGAGAACACAAATTTCCCTACCTGAATCAACACATCATCCAAGATACCAGAGGGTCTTTTCACGGTCCTGTCCGCCAGCTGCAATAACATCGAAGTGGGTCTAGCTCTTCCAATCCTCAACCTCTTATAGATCACTAGGGGCATGAGATTTATGCTAGCCCCTAAATCACAAAGCGCTTTGGTGAAAGCAAAGTTACCAATAGTGCAGGGAATTGTAAAACTCCCTAGGTCAGCTAGATTATCAGTAATTGGTCTAGTTACCACCGCACTGTAGGTCTTAGTAAGAGTAACCATGGCTAAGTCTTGGAAATTGAATTTTCGGGACATCAAGTCCTTCATCATTTTTGCATAACCAGGCATCTCTTTCAAAGCATCGACCAATGGAATATTTACTTGGATTTGTTTTAGCATCTCCAAGATTTTCTTATATTGTTCCTCTTTTTGGTACTTGGTCAGCCTCTATGGGAATAGTGCGGGAGGTATCTTCTTCCCAATGATTTGGGACTGCTCTTTGTCAGCTACCACCTCAATTACCAGTTCCTGGGCTGTCTCAGCTTCTTTCTCAACCTTAATTTGAATGTTATGTTCTTCCTGGGTAGGTAGTAATGTCACCTCTATCAATTTCGTTGACTCATCTAGCTCAATGGGCAATGGTATGAGTGTCTCAGCCTGACTGCTTTCTCGAGCTCTCTCTTGCTCTAAGTCTAAGTCTCTGCCATTACGTAGACTCACTGCCATCAGCTGCTTTGGGCCTTGATCTTTCTGATTTATTTAAGTGTCTGCACGTAATGTACCATGAGGTCGATTATTCAAAGACATCGAACTCTGGCCCATCTGCACTTCAATATTCGTAATAGCTGAATCATGTGCATATACTCTTTCACTGATTTTTGCATTTGACCCAATAACCTGCTGCATCATTGCCTCGAGTCTAACAAACCCATATTCCTATCGTCCACCATGTTGCTGCTGAGGATGATACCCCTACTACTAATTTGATTATTATATCCCTGTGGCCTTTGATAAGGCGCCATATTACTGGGAGGTCTCATACCTCCCATATTTCCATTGTTGTACTGTGGCTGGACTGGCTTGTATGGTTGCTACTGCTACTGGCCCCAATTTTGACCACCCTATCTCTGACCTCCATAGTTAGACACATAATTCATGTCTTTAAGGTAATGATGATGATCACTTTCTGCATTCCACTGGTTACCAATTGGCTGACTAATGCAAAATGTGCATAAGCCCCTATTGGTAGTATCTATAATATGTACCTGCTGCTTCTACCCTAACTCTTCCACCTTTTTGGTGAGTATACTCATCTGTGTCACTAACGTAGCCATGTTTTCAGCAAGAGTGTTGGATTTATCTAAGGGCACTAAGTGAACCACTGGAGTGATAGGTGCATTCCTGGTTGTTCACCCCGAATTCTGTGCCATCTTATCAAGCAGACTCTGGCTTTCTCTCCATGTTTTGCTAAAAAAAATATTAGTGGAACTACTCTCTTGTATGATGTGAGGGCATGTGATTCACAAAGGAAAGGCAAGTCTTGACTTCTGTGTAGGGTAATTTGAGTTAGTATGAATATTGCGCGACATGTGAGAGTCGACTTTTGAGGCAAATATTGTTCACTACTAGGCGTAACTTTGGTGATTTGTTCTTGGTATGATACGTTAGGGAAAAAGTCTTAGTGAAGGAACCTCTATAGAGTGTGGTGGATTGCTCGAGGACTAGTAATGATTTAAGTGTGGAGTGTTGATAATAAGCTAGATTCATGTAATTCGGCGACTGTTTATGCCCCAGCTTGATTATGTTTCACTGTTATGAGATAGTTAAATGATGATAAATTGGCTCTAATTGTGAATTTCATGTTTTGCAGGAGTGATTGGCATGTATAAGGACTTAGAACTGTAATTGGAGCTAAATTGAAGCAAGGAAAGCCCCTAGGAGTTGAGTACGCGGTAAGATGAGAGAAAGAAGAGATGAAATGATGACCCAAACTAGAACATCCACTAGCGTGACTGTACTAGTCCAGGAATTCGAGGCAGAATGGTAGGCCATATGTGAGCACGACCGCGCTAGCCCAGTTCTGGAAAAATAAAGTTCAAGGGTAAACTTGGAAGTTCGGGGGTAAATCCATTTAACCTATAGAAGGTCCAACTCGCCCAAGAGATTATTATCAAGGTTTTCATTTGAAGGCAAGCAGAGGCAAGAGGCAATGAGGATAATTCAACATCGAGTTCTCCCTTTCTTCCTTTTGTGTTTTACCAATTGTGATGAATTTGATTATTGTTATGATGAACACTAGTATGAGTACTAAATATTTAGTCTAAGGTTTTGATGGAACATATTGAAGGATGAATTTCGTGTGATGTTAATATAGTTTGCCCAGTTTAATCTTTATTTGTTCAACTACGTTCTTGTTGTGGTTAATTGATAGGATCCTCAATTAGTTGTGCCTATTTAGTGTGCATAACTTAGGAGAGAGTGCATATTTAGGTAATTATTGAACAACACCACTCCCAAAGTATATGAGGGATCAATAACCGAGGGTTTAAAGGCGGGATTAGGGATAACAAAGCCTTGGGTGCATTATAAAGTGAGTTGTAATAAACAAAGCCAGCTAGCGTAACTCGGGAGAGCGCATCTAGTAAATTGTCGTGATTACTCGAGAGAGATTTACGGTAATAAGAGTGCTCATAATTGATAGAGACAATTAAGCAATTCTATGTGAAACATAACCGTAAGGGATTCCATTAGTAGGGAAAATCATAACCTTAGATCCTTGTCTTAACTGTTTACACCTTAATCATAGTTAGTTGTTGTTTGAGTAAATTGTAGTCAGTCTTAGTTAGTAGAAACATCCTCAATTGTTATTCAAAATGTTTGGGAAGTTGATTACGTATAATTTTGTAAGTCTAACGAGAGTAATTGATAGGTTTCCTTGTGGGTTCGACTCTGGGCTAAATATTCAGATTATATTTGCAACGTCTGCTTAGTCCTTTTTATAAGGCATAGTTGGGCGTGATCAGTTGCTGGTGCATTGGTCAGCCCAAAAGACATAACCAGGAATTCATAGTGACCATATCTGGTCCTGAAGGTCGTCTTAAGAATATCTAAATCCATGATCTTCAATTGGTGATAACCCGAACGGAGAACACTCTCGCTCCCTAAAGCTGGTCGAATAAATCATCAATGCGAGACAAAAGAAACTTGATCTTATTGTTACCTTATTCAATTGCCTATAGTCAATGCACATTCTCATAGTGCCATCCTTCTTCTTCACAAACAGAACCGGTGCACCTCAAGGTGACACACTAGGCCGGATGAACCCCTTATCAAGGAGTTCTTGAAGCTGCTCCTTTAACTCCTTCAACTCTGCTGGTGCCATACGATACAACAGAATAGAAATGGGTTGAGTGCCCAACACCAGGTCAATACCAAAATCAATATCCCTGTCCGGTGGCATGCCCGGTAGGTCTGCAGGAAATACATCAGGGAAATCCCTCACAATTGGAACAGAATCAATACTAGGAGTCTCAGCTCCGACATCCCTCACAAAGGCAAGATATGAAAGACAACCCTTCCCTACCATACGCTGGGACTTCAAGAAAGGGATCACTTTACTAGGAACTTAATCAGTCACACCTTGCCACTCAATTCGTGACACACCCGGTATAGCCAATATGACTATCTTAGCGTGACAGTCCAGAATAGCGTGACACGGAGATAGCCAATCCATGCCCAGAATGACATCGAAATCCACCATACTCAACAATAAAAGATCCACTCGGGTCTCTAGACCCCCAATAGTCACCACACACGACCAGTACACACAATCTACAACAACAGTATCGCCCACCGGGGTAGATACATGAACAATTAAAGCAAAAAACTCACGGGGCATACCCAAATAACGAGCAAAGTATGATAACACATAAGAATAGGTGGAACCGATATCAAATAATACAGAGGCATCTATGTGGCAGACTGAAACAATACATGTAATAATAGCATTTGAAGCGATAACATCGGGTCTGCCTGGGAGAGCATAGAAACGGGCATGATTACCCCTTAATCGACCTCCCCCTCTGGGGGCGACCCTTAGCTAACTGACGGGGTGGGCGAGTGGTGGTGGAGCAACTGGCACTGAAGCTGATGACTGGCCCCTCTATTGGGATGAACTAGCAACACGACGGGGACATTATCTCCATATGTGGCCCATCTCTCCACAATCGTAAAAACTCCCAGGTGCTAGAGAAGGGGACTGATGGGAACCCGTCGCACCGACCCTGGACTGATAGAGCACGGGATCAGCTTTGAGCTGGAAGGGCACTAAGTAAAGAATGACCCTGGTGTGAACTGTGAGAACCATGACCCGATGACGCCCCTCGATAACCTGGGCGATCTGACTGACCATGTCGGAACTATCGGCCTCTGTCGTGCTGAAACTGGCCCCTCGAAGGAGCACCACTATAGCTACCATATCCTCGAGGCCTCTTGGCCTCCCTCTCCTCTTGCTCTTGGCGACGAACAGACTCGATCTCCCGGGCAATATCCACAACCTTCTCACATGTAGCACCAGTCACCCTCTCCCTAGTCATGAGAATACGAAGCTGATAAGTAAGACCATCGACAAACCTCCTGATCCTCTCTCTCTGTCGGGACCAACCAGATGGCATGACAAGCCAACTCAGAGAACCTCAAATCATAATGTGACATGGTTATCTCCCTCTGACCCAACCACTCAAACTGTCTACACAGCTCCTCTTTGTGAGACTGCGGCACATACTTATCCAGAAAGAGAACGGAGAACTGCTGCTAGGAAAGGGGTGTTGCACCAACAGGCCTACGCCTCTCAAAATCCTCCCACTAGGTGAAAGTAGTTCCTGAAAACTAATAAGTAGTGAAAGCAACCCCGCTGGTCTCTAGAATACCGGTTGTATGAAGCATCCTCTGACACTTGTCCAAAAATCCCTGGGCATCCTCGCCCTTTGCTCCGCTGAAGGTCGGAGGTTGAAGTCTACCAAATCTCTCCAACCTACGCTGCTCATTCTCTGGCATGGCAGGAACTACATAATCCTGAGCAGCGCCAACCGGCTGAGCTGGGTGTGCCCCCGGCGTCTGAAGTCCCTGCACGACCTGCTCAGGTGTAGGGGCGGTGGAAGTCTGACTGCCTCTCCCGGCCTGAGAAATAGCTGCGGCTGTAGTGGCTGAAATCGCTTGAGTTAGGCCAGTGCAAACTGATAATATCTGAGCTAAGGCATCCTGAAGACCCGGAATCACAATAGGCACAACTGGTGCTGTTGGAGGGTCCACAATTGGGACATGGTCCTGAACTGGGGCAACTGGTGGATCCACAGGTGCTGCCCTCGCTGCTATGCCTCTACCACGACCACGGCCGCGTCCTCGGCCTCTAGTGGCCCCGTCTGGTGGTACTGGTAGTCATCCACCCTGTCTGGTAGCATGCGTTCTCATCATCTATGACATAATAGAACAACAAAAGTTTAGTACTTGAATCAACAAATTCTCACGACAAGAAGTTCAAGAATGTGAAGTTTCCTAAAGGTTTTGCAGCCTCTCGGGGATAAATACAGACATCTCCGTACCGATCTGCGAGACTCTACTAAACCTACTCATGACTCGTGAGACCTATGTAGCCTAGGATATGATACCAACTGTCATGACCCAATTCCCAGACCCGGTCGTGATGGCACCTCTCGTGAAGGCAAGGCCAGCCAATTAAACCCAATTTCGAAGTTAAGAAGCTAAAATAGCAAGGAACAATCTAAAACATGATTTAATAATACTAAGTAGCAGATAATGTCAGGCAATTAAGGAATAATAAAAACATAGAAGTTTGTCCCTCGAGCACAATATCAACAAATCTGCCCCTCGGGCAACATCTCAGAACTATACCAGTCCCTCAGGCTCAATTCACATCATATTGGGTACCCGCTCTCACTGGGAGTGTGCAGACTCCTATAGGGGACCCTTACGACTCAAGCGCAATATCAAGTCGTCTTGTGGCGTCATCACTAGGCCATCAGCCTCATATCAATCAAGCCACCTTGTGGCGTACATATCTCAGACCCTCGACCTCAAATCTATATCAGTGTTTCCTCACAACATAGGCCCTCGGCCTTACTCAGTCAAAAATACTGACAAGCCCCTCGGGCAATAGTAAAATAGTGTTTCTCAGCCCAAACATCATTTAAAATATCATTTAAGTATTAAAGCTGAGTAAACATGGTTGAGTGTAAAAACAGTAGAAAATAACATGACTGAATTCAAGTATAAAGTCAAAAAAGTGAGAAAATATCAATAAAAATTCCCGAAGGGTTCAAATAGTTGGCATGAAGCCCAGATATGGCGTTCAGCCCAAAAAATGATGATAGCAAATAGATTTTAGTCAAATATGCGGTAAAATCATCAACCGGGATGGACCAAGTCATGATCCCCAATAGTGCACGACCTCACGCTCGTCATCAAGCGTGTGCCTCACCTCAATATAACACTACGATGTGCAATCCGAGGTTTTAAATCCTCAGAATATCATTTACAATCATTACTCACCTCGAATCGGCTAAATCTCTAGCTCGCGACGCCTTTGCCCCTCGAATCGGCCTCCACGCACGTCGAATCTATCAAAAATCAGAACGAGGACGTCAAAATATACTGAAGGAATAAAGCCCAAGCGAAAACAATCAATAGAGGGCACAAACACCGAATTACCAAAATCCGACTCCCGGGCCCACGTCTCAAAATTCATAAATTTTTACACCAATAGACTCTTTATCTTCCCACGAATTCATACATATCAAAAGTTCTCAAATCAGACCCCAAATGGTCCATCAAATCCCCAATCAAAAGTCCAAATTTCTAAGCTTTAGTTATTCAATTTTAAGCTTAAGTTTCATGATTTTCTAGGTGAAATTCTCAATAATCGAGTTTTAAGTCCAAGAATCTTACCTTCAAATGATTCCCATTGAATACCTCTTCAATCTCCTTAAAAAATCTCTAAAAATGACCAGCTATGGAGGAAATAAGCCCCAAAATCGCGGACAAGACGAGTTCTGCCGAGGCATAATTTTCTTTATCGCGATCGCGGAACATCCCTCGCGATCACGAAGCACAAATCTTCAGCTCCTAAAATTTACTCTATGTGAACACGATCAAGCCTATATGAACGTGATGGTCAGACCTTTTACACTACGCAATCGCGGACCAACTACCGCGTTCGCAATGAACAAAAATCCAACCAAGACCCCTGGCCCGTTTAACTCTACGCGAACGCGACCTTCACCACGCGTTCGCGATCAACAACCACTCCTACTCTATGTGATTGCAAGACAACCTTCGTGAACGCGAAGAACAACTGGACGGCCCCCTCAAAAGCTTCTACGCGATCGTGAAGGGCTCTGCAACAGCTGAACCTGCAAATCTGCAGCATCTCCAAGGCATAAAATGGTCTGATTGACCATCCGAAACTCACCCGAGCCCCCCGGGACCTCAATCAAAAGCACCAACATATCATAAAACTTTATTCAAACTTGTTCCAATCCTCAAAACACCTCAAACAACATCAAATCAACCAAAACACATCAGATTCAAGCCTAAGTTTCTAAAATCCTTCGAATTTCGCTTTTGATAAAAATCCAACCAAACCACGTCCAAATAACCTTAAATTTTGCACACATCCCAAATGACATAACGAAGCTACTACAACTCTTGAAATTCCTTTCCGACTCCTATATCAAAATCTCACCCACCAATCGGAAATCGCCAAAATAGCAACATCGTCAATTCAAGCCTAAATATACTCCAAACCTCCAAAACTCATCCCGATCACACTCCTAAGTCCTAAATCACCTCCCGAAGCTAATTGAACCATCAAAACTCACATCCGAGCTCTCTAACATATAAGTCAATATCCGGTTGATTTTTTCAACTTAAGCCTTCTTAAAAGAGACCAAGTATCTCAAACTTCACCAAAACCAATCCGGATTCAATCCGACCAACCCGATACCTCAAAACACAGATAAATAAAATATAAAGAAGCAGAAATGGGGGAAACGGAGCTGTAACTCATGAGACGGCTGGCTGGGTCATCACACCGGACAACATTCAATGAAGAATATGGTCTAACATTAAATAGGCAGCCATTGTAGAGAATATTTGCATTCATGACATGCCGTTACATATTCATCAATAACCCCTTTATTGCCATTTCAGAGCTTATTTTCTTAAGTATATCTATAAATAGTAGGCTCAAAAATCATTGTAAAGACATGAAATTCTTGAAATATTTTTTTCATTCTCAAGCTTAATCAGATAACTTTATTTGCTCTTATTTCTGTTCTCGGAGACATTGCTCTTGAAGTCAAGCTTGTCATATCCTTCGATTTTAACCACTAAATCTTATTTTAATCTTGTTTATTTATTATAATTGGATCAAATCAGTTCATTTGTCTATTAAAACTACGTAACAAATTCAACTGTACTATTTTTCTAGTAAACACTTAAATAGCCAACCAAACTGCACTATTACAATACCTCACATGGTAAATCTCCAACTATATCGAGTGAATAACAATGTCTCCATCACTAACAAGAGGTCACGAATAATACCTATTTTTGCAAACTAAAAATCAGTAGCGGCTAAAGCTCCAATATAAATGTTCTTTATTCCTCAAACCAAATAAGTCACCTTAAACTTTTTTCATTCTGGTTATAGAAGTGAGTCGTATCAATTGATTTATCGTATCAATTGATTTATGGCACATTATAAAAAAAAAATTAAACGTTTCTAGAGATTTTTATGTTTATAAATTATACTTAAATGATCAAAAGATAAAATACATAAAATATTTATATGATTTGAAATAAAAACACAAAATATATTTATATGATCATTTTATTTTATTTACATGTTGAATCATTTTATCAATGTGAGTTCATGTGTACCAATTAATATATCAAGGGGGTTTAGTTTAGACGGGGAGGAGGACACTCTAGATGTTCCAACAATAAGGTCAAATATAAAAATAACTTCTTAAACTTGGCAATATCTTTTACTTAGACACCTCAACTAAAGCATATTCGATTAGACACTCCAAACCTCACTAAACTCTACCTATCAAACACAAGGTTAAAAATTTCAAACCCAACAATAGTATGTGAATCTCAATCTCCTTCAAAGTCTCAGACTAAACATGTGAAAACTTACATGTCAACTAAAAAGAAAAGAAAGATAAAATAAAAATAATAATATGACTAACAAATGAAAAAGAGAAAGAAGGAGTAGTTGGAGCACCACCTTCCTCACCACCCTCGTTTACATATGTCGCAACTCGTAAGAATGGAGATAATTGTTTTCATTGAAGTTGGAAACAAACTAATTCAGTGACGATTAAAGGCTTCAATTGTTGCAGCAGTATCTCTACTGTAGCTTGATAAATCCCTTCGTAAAGACCAAAATAAATTTGCTTATCCTCGTATATATATAGAGAGAAAAAGAGGATCACCACGAGTTATACTTTTTTGAAAATTTGAGATGTTTGGCCATATGGAGATGTGCTTTTGAGCGGACAATTTTCTACTTTTAAAAAGATGTTGCAAATTCTTCTAAGAAGCAAAAGTAACAACATGGAATTAATTTTTTAGACTATCCTCCCAAAATTTATATTTCCTAAATTATCTTTCATTAATTTGATTTTTTCATTTTTTAAATTTCCACCATCCTTGTTTTTTCTTTTTAATTTTTAATGTACTTATATTCTCGTTCTCATATTCTTCTTTCAAATAGTCTCTCCGCTACAAGCAATTCACTTATTTTTGTTGATATATAGTAATTTATGTTGACCGATGAATTTTGATATATTTAATCATATAAATAAGAAGTAATTATAAATATTTAATATTATTACTTTGATATACTTATATTGGTTAAAATATTTAATATATATTTTACTATTTTATTTTATTATATAAAAATAGTAATTTTATTAAATTATTTTATGATATATATTCAAATTCAATTCTCTTTTAAATTGTAAATTGAAAGTTGATATTGTCTTTTTTTAAAATTAAACCTAAAAAGTATTTTTTGGAAAGATTATCGCAGTTTTCTCCGGCATAGGCGTTTACTTTGACTATATCATGTCATTTGACCATCTTCATCCTTTCCCCATCATTTCCATAATCATAAACCCTACTACTTCTCCTTCCTCCTCACTCTACTAGATCACAGATCTTCATAACAGTTTGTATTCTTTGAAGAATTAGAGCTTTGCAGAATAATTCATCAAATTTTCGTTGAATATGGATACAGCTTGGAGTTCTAGTATTTTCCGTAGGCAATAGAAGACTCCGATTTCAAAGGATTCAAACATGAATCAGAGTCATACGCCATCGTTTCATTACCGGAAATTAGAATCCGACTCTCCTAGACAACCGTGGAGCGGCGATTTTGATTTCGACGGCAGCGATCGGAGATTCGCATTTTCACGGCAGAGTTCGTTTCAGCAATCGGCTGAGCCTCACACGCCTGCTTCTATGTTAACGAACGAATCCGCAAAGGCTTTGCTCACTCGAACTGTTTCTAGCATTGATATACCTCCGAATATCTATCCACAAGATGCATTTGGCAAGTTGCAGGATTCGGATATGAAATTTAGGGTTTCTACATCTGCATCATCGGTTTTTCGAGGCGTCATGTCTGGGAATAAGCAGATGAGGAGGTTATTTATGTTGATTTCGCTTAATGTAGCTTATTCTACTGCGGAGTTGTGTATTGGCCTTCTCTCTGGCCAAGTAGGTATGCAAGTTTTAGTTTTTTGTCACTTGTAGATGTTTTGATAATCTACTGAATGTGTTGAAATCTGAACTTCATGTTTATGTGTGTGTCTTAAAAACAATTCATTTGCAGAATAAAAATCTTTAAGACAATATCATTTTCACAATGTTATTCAGATTCATCTTGTCGTCGAGCTTAGAGATTGCTCATTTATTGGTGTCCCTCCTCAACTAGGAATCCATACAAGGGGATTTTAAAAATTAATAGTATCATACCTACAATCTGAACATGTGATCTAAAACAATTTTTAAATCCCCTTTGTCACTATACTAAAATCTTACCTATATCAAGGGGATTCAACAGTTTTATATATAACCAATAAAATTCATACAAGGGGATTTTAAAAAGTAATAGTATCATACCTACAATCTGAACATGTGATCTAAAACAATTTTTAAATCCCCTTTGTCACTATACTAAAATCTTACCTATATCAAGGGGATTCAACAGTTTTATATATAACCAATAAAATTCATACAAGGGGATTTTAAAAAGTAATAGTATCATACCTACAATCTGAACATGTGATCTAAAACAATTTTTAAATCCCCTTTGTCACTATACTAAAATCTTACTTATATCAAGGGGATTCAACAGTTTTATATATAACCAATAAAATTCATTTTTTGCCCCATTCATGCCAGTACAATTTTGAACCCCTTGCCACCCTTTAGCTCTGCTCCTGTCCTCAACAGTTATTAAGTCTTTAAAAGCAAACTGAAATTGCTTATGAGCAATCTCAAATTTAACCCCCCCCCCCCCCCCCC
>MU728441.1:51044-65364 GCA_026770625.1 Nicotiana glauca
CCAAAAAAATCCGCCATCCCCCAAGAAAAAGAGAAAAAAGAAGAAGTTAGTGACTATAATGAAGCAACAACAAGTTATAACATGGATTGACTGGGGAGTCTACTGTAGGCCTCCCTTCCACTTTCCCCTATTGCACCCACCACAATCAAAGGAAAAGATTAAACAAAAAGGAAAATAATAGCTAATGATATCTGGTATCCTATTTTTATCGGTCTATGAATCTTTGGTTTCCCACTTGTCACGTGTTGCTTAGTCTCTTTTGTAGAATTTTGTTTGATTCTGGTGTAATTTCAGGGTTGGTGTCAGATGCATTTCATTTGACCTTTGGTTGTGGCCTTTTGACATTTTCATTGTTTGCAATGGCCGCTTCTAGAGAAAAGCCCGACTGCGTATACACTTATGGGTGAGAGTTAAACTTTATCATCATATGAAATTCTTTGTCTGTGAAGCCTCATTTTCCCCCAGCTATGTGTTAATCCTTTTCACGTGCTCATTATTGAAGTTTGGTTACTTGTCAGTGCAGTTGGTTAAATGAGTAGATACAAACATTTCTTACATGATGGAAAATATTTAGCGGGTAAATATGTTAAAGGAGTTTTGGTGGTTATCAAAGGACAAGCAACTTAGGCTGGTCATTGAAGTATTAGACAAAGGAAAACTAAAATAGAAAAGGCAAAAGGAGACCTCTCTGTTTTTATCAGGTCTTGACTTCAATAGCTTTTGGCAAACTTAGAAAGGCAATTAGAATTCTTAGAAAGCCAATTAAGAATATCTCTGCAGCTTGTCTAACATTTGCAATTAAGAAAATTGCTAACTGTTTATCTGGCACTCCAACTCATAATAACTCCATTCTGTTATATGTCCCACATTGGTGGAGGAAGAGTGTTGTTGTCTCCTTATATGGTCTTGGGCAATCTTTAATCTTGAGCTAGATTTTGAGATTGAATTAAACCTAAAGGTGCATTTCTTAACATGGTATTAGTGCCACACCCACTAATATTTTTTATTTACCTAATGTTGAACTCCATATTATGTTGTCCACGCTTCAGATGTCCAGTTCTGTGCGTGCGGGGGAGTGTTAAATGTCCCATATTTCTGGAAGAAATGGGTTGTTGTCTGACTATATGGTCTTGGGCAATCCCCACTTCTCAATCTAACTTTTGGGGTTGATTTAGGCACAAGATCCATCTCTTAACAGTTAACACTTTCATTTGAACAATTATGACCAACTAGTCAATGTTCCTTTCTGTTGTTGTTGTCATCAGGTACAAAAGGCTCGAGGTCTTGTCTGCTTTCACTAATGCTGTAAGTACATGACACAATCATAATTATTTCTTACGCATTTAACTTCCACTTCTTCCAATAAAAGTGTCTTTTCACACCCAGCTATTTCAGGATTGCATAATTTTCGCAATTCTTGTATTGCTTTGCTATTTACATAGGTAGGATGTCAAAGAAGCGATATCTGTTAAAGACTCTTTATTAAATAAAATCGTGCAAAAATATAAAGAATTACACCATTCAACAATCAAAAATATAAAGAGTTACACCATTGAGCCCATTAAGAGATCTATCTTTCAATCAGGAGAAGCATAGAGGATTGTTTTTTTGGTAAACTTGGTGTCAGTTTGCTACATGAACGTGTTCTGAAAGTTTAAGGGTTGTCAGCATATTAGTGATCCCAGAAGTAGTTGTCAGGTAATATCAATCAACTTTTTTTATGAGAGGCGGTTATCTTTACTTTTTTTTTTTTGCAAATAAAAAAGGTTAGAGATTAGCAAAAATAACAAAACTTGTTAAGTGCAATTTGGGGTGGGAAAGAGGAGCTGCTTGGAGAAATAGTGTAAGACATGAAATAAGCAGTAGCGAAGTCAGAAATTTTACAGAGGCCGTTCAAGGTTTAATATATATTTATAAAAAGTAAGTAATTCTTAACCTATATACATAGTATACTTTTATATATACTTTAGTATAATATTCCAATGAAGGGTGTTCACTCAATGTGGCTACGCCACTGGAAATAAGGATGTCTATACTAAAAATGATTTAATGAACATATGCTAATTAAAGAAATTGAACACATACTTTTTTCATGCACCTGTTCTGAAAGTGTATTGGTTTTCGGCATATTAGTGCCTCAGAAGTAGTTGTCAGGCAATATATTACAGTTTGAAAAAAGTATTTTTAGGTAAATATCATGCAACTTGTTTGTAAAGGAGAACTTTATGTTTTTACATTTTACTTTTTAAATGTATGATGTTAGAGAACAAGGAAAAGTAACAGTGCTATTTGAAAAGAATTTGGGACAGAAAGGGGTAGGGCAGAGGACCTGCAAGAAGAAAATAGTGTAAAGACGTGAAACTAAGGATGTATGCTTTTAAAAATAAACATATATTTACAAAAGAAAATGAACATATACACCTTTCTTTCATCCTACTCATTTCTTCCTGGTTTTCTTCATTCAATTGCAGGGGGATCTCTCTCTATTTTTCTTATCTGTATTATATCAACCTATGATCTAGAGATATATTTGAGAACCTCCCTCTAGAATGTCACCACCCTGCATTCACGTCCTAACTTGATTGCCTATACCCTTCTCATGTTCATGCTGTCACCATGTGCACCGACACGCTAAAAATACCTGCTTTGCAGGTGACTTTATTGCTTTAACTGTTCCCCTTGTCCCAATTTTATTGGGTAGAATTTCAAAAATATTAAGAATTTAATTGTTACGTTTTCATAGAAAATTAACTCTTCAGGATTCCCTATCATCATTGTAAAAGCCCAGTTAACTTTTTGAATTCTAACTACAATCAAATTTGTCACATGAAAGGTGTTGTGTGTGTCAGCATGTGTGTATACATCTATATATATTTTGTATAGGATTCTATCCCAATAGGTTAATCTATTTGTCTACTTGTAAAACCTCAAATGAGCAATATACCATTCATGTTACTTGTCGTATTGTCACACCCACCCAACCCGTAGGGAGAAAAATGCACGCAAATTTTATTTGCCATCTCCAAATGTATCTTGCTTGTTCTTCATTCTCAAGAAAAGTGTATTTTGCTTCTTCTTTATATTGTGTCTTTAGATGCTGTTTGTATGATTGCAGTTATATGGGCTAACATGGCATATTCCTCATGTATTGCTTATGTAGGCAGCTGTTCCTATTGTTCTTGTCATTCTCCTTGGCTGTGGAAGCACTTCATGCATTTATACAAGATGAATCTGAGCACAAGTAAGTGCGCCAAAAATGTTGGTAAAAAGTTTCTTGTTTCTTGTCAGTTCACAAATGTGATTGATTTTATGTTCTTTTATTACTAAACTTTTATCTTCACTAACGAAAATAAGTTGGAGTTCTCCTTTGATGCAAAATCACTAAAATTGTCAGACAATTAGGTTCTATTGTTGTTTGATTGAGGATGGTGGTTAACTTTGATACTGATCTGTTAGACAATAAGTGATAGGCTTTGTACTTGATTCATCAAGCTTGCGGTTATCTGAATCTTTCATCAAGTAGAATGAGCTATCCTGAGATACTCACCTTTTTTCCGACATTAGCTTATTTTTCCCTACTCTGATATTTTTTAGAATAGACTTTATAGAAAAAAGATATTGGGTGAATAAGAAAAGATATACAGTTGCTTAACCAAAAAAAGAAGAACAGAAGATTTGCTGTTGAAGTAGTTCTTTAATATCCAATCTTAAACTCAAGAAGCTTTCTTCTTAGAGAATATGAGCGAGGGACATAATTGCAATATTAACCTTTAGTTTTATAAGTTGAGTCCTCTAATTAAAAGGCCTTTGACCAAAACTCAATTGGGGAGTTAGACCCTTAGTTTTAATCCTACAATATATAGACCTCTTTTAGGATTAGTGATAATTAATTCGATCACATTAAGTAATGAAATGGACAAGTTAAAAGGCAGTCTCAAAGTTGTAAAAAATACTAGGTGGTCCAAATATAATTATTGATAATTTGCCAAAAATGGAAAAAATTCCCTTGCTTCTCCACCGCTTCTTCCTCCTCACTGCTGCTTCCTTCTTCCACCATTACCGTATTTCTTTCCTCTCTTGTTCTAGGTCGTAGAATTGCTCAAACTCAGTGGTTTTATTTGCATTTCTTCCTTGTCCAAAAGCCTCTATAGCTCCTTCTATTCGTCCCCTTTATCCTGCTCGGATATATCTATTCTCTTCCAGAAAGCTTTACTCAAATTTCCGATATTGGAGAGTATTTGTCTGAGTGCAATTGCTTGGTCATTAATTATAATAGATATATTCCTTGATTTTTTCATCTAGTTAGTTGTAAAATCTCTTGTTGCTTTGCAATTGTAAGGATCTGATTTTCCGGTTCTTCAGATTTATTGTACCAAGTAATCGACCCTTCTTTAGACCTAGTCTTCGTATTAGCCTCAGTCCAGTTGGTTTATCAGGTTGAAGTCATTCTTAGTTTAGTACAAATAATTTATTGTTGTATTAGCTTTAGTCTAGATGGTATGGTGTAGTAGTGTGTGGATATTATTTGGGTGAATGGATGGAGACTCCAAGTTACTGGATTAGGCGTTCAAAGGTGATAGTACCAATTGCACTGAGTAGGCAAGCTACCTATAAAGGCTTGGTTGAAAGAGTCCTTGAAAGTTGCCGTTTGAAATGCTCGCCGAGTGACGTGTCGATTAGTTATACGATTAGTTCTGCGCCTATAAGGGGAAAAATAGCTCCTCAATTCATAAAGACAGATAATCACGTCCATTTATATCTTCTTGATGTTGTTAGGGATGGTTCTAGATCCCTTCTAAAGATAATTGTGGTTGAGGGTTCTAACAGATCTTCAAATGCTGTAGCAGCATCACTACCACCACCACCACTAATGCAATGCCACCTCTACCACCATCACTACGACCATTTGATGAAGGATATACTCACAGAGATGATTTTGGAGAATCTGTGTGAATAGTGATTGTCCGGAAAATAATGATGAGACCTCGAGTAACCTGTTGTTTTCGGCAATTTTGGTCATACGCAGTGTGCTGCAACTTCCCAGCCAGTCATCTTGGCGAAACATGTTTTTTCGTGGCAAACTTTCACTAATAAGGCATTAGTAAATGCATTGAGGCTAGCTTCCGTGAAAAAAATGCTAAACCACGCAAAAAGGGTCGAAGCCAGACTAAAGATTTCAGGGAAACATATGTATCTTGAAAGAAGAGAAATAATGATCAAGCTGCAAGTATAGCCACAAGAGGACCACTTGCCCAACTGCTTTATCACAAAATGGAGAGAATTTTTTTCTTCAAGCAACGCCTTTGTAATAATATGTTTCTGTGATGCTTTGCGAACAAATTGCTATATTTTTTCCTTCAATCTCTGTTGCTTTGGTGAAAAAACTGAAGTTTTTGTTGTTCTATGGTAATGCTTTGCTGGTGTGATTTTTTTCTTCAATCTATTGGTGTAATTAAGTTTCTGGATGAAGAAATTATTTTGTGATCCTCTTATGTTAGGCAATAGTGTTCTCAAAGACGAAAAGCTCTAAAAAGCGCTCTAGGTCTATTGGAGCTTTAAGCGCAAAGCACACTTGAAGTATAGGATACATATATTTTTAGTTTGTAGGATCCTACGCTGTAGATCAGAGAGATTGAAGAATCTGCTGATTGTCACATATGGAGTTGCTTAGCAAAAGCTCTAAGGATCTCATGAGGTTTGAATAATGGGATAGAAGAAGCAACGTTTTCTACTATCTTATAATCCACTGATATTTTTGATTATTCCAGACACCCCTATACCGTGCCGGTCGAGGGGGCTATTTATAGCCAACTCGAGCATATTTGTATTCACATGAAAACATTTTCAAAAGAACTTGGTTTTTTCCAGAATTTTCAAGGAGACGAAAGAAAAGATCTTCAAAATATTTACTATGAGTCATTTAAGAATCATTTTAGAACAAATTAGTTTCTTTGAATTACTTGAAGCTTATGCTGAATTATGCCAATTTGATTTTCCTTTCTTCGAGTCTATTAATGTTTCAAAAGTCTGGAAAACTTCTACTGGAGACGAAGTTATTTCTGAACTTCTTCCATCGTAAGGATTTTCAACAAATTATGCTAAGAACCCAATTTTAACAGCACCTTTCAAACTTAAAGCTGAAAATGAAGCTGTTACTAGCAAGATATAAAAAATATATTTGAACAAAATAATTATACAAACAAATATTTACAAACTTCGGGTGAATATTTGATTTCAAAACCAATTTTAACTACTTTAGTGGATTCTAAGATAGTAGTAACCCCTACTTCTTCTATCCCCTTAACAAACCTTATGAGATCCCTAAAGCTTTTGCAAAGGAACTTCATATGTACCAATCTACAGATTCTTCTAAACTCTGATCTACAACGTAGGATCCTAGAAATCGGGAAAACCTTGATTATTCCCGACACTCCCTCTAAAGGAACCGGGGATGTCACCTCAAAAGCCTCTGGAGTACATGTTCTTAGAGAAGTTGATACTGATGAAGAAATCATACCGACCAACTTCATGACAATCCTTCTCTAGAAGTTTCCCCTGCAGACTTTTCCAACTGACTTAAACCCCAAAAACTCTATTATCCTAGAGCTACCCATCTAGATGTAGTCTTTGGAAAAAACCCAATGTCATGCATGACAATTACAATGCCAATACTATCTACGAATGGTTCATAGTAGCCACTGCATATAGAACTTCCATAATTGTTCTAACTAGCTTACTATCCATGTTTTAGTAGCATGATTTACAGGTCGACTCAAAGGTTGGTGGGATACCCATCTTAGTGAAGAGGATACACAAAAAATCTTCCTAGTTGTCCGAGTTAATTCAAATGGAGAACCAATCTTTAAAGATAGCCAAATCATTCCTAACTCTACCAATACCCTTATTTACACCATTATCAAGACATTCATAGGAAGTCCGGGTATCAGAGAAAGATCCTCTGAGATACTCAACAATCTCAAGTGTAAAACCCTTTCCGATATTAGGTGGTATAAGGATTCTTTTCTCACTAAAATCTACGAAAGACCAGATGGTAACCTCTCATAGACCAACACATAAATGAACTTATTATGATATGCAATTTTCTTAACATAACAGGACACCGAACAACTTTCTTAATCTAGAACTAACACCAACCGCTTGAAGAACAAAAATGGACGAGCTGGGAGAGGGTAGAAAGACGGCAGTGGTGGAAGAAGTTGGGGGGGGGGGGAAGCTGGGGATGTTTCCACTTTAGCAAATTATCACTAATTATAGTTGGACCACTTTGTATGTTTTAAAACTTTGGAGTTCCCTTTTAACTTGTCTATTTCATTACTTAATGGCCAAATACATAACTGAACGCTTAAACTTGACCTTTTTTGTCACTTGGACACTTAAACATAGAGTTGTTCCTATTAGGCCCTTCAACTAAACCATATATGTGCCAATTAGACACTTTGTAGACCATTTGAGAAAAACTTTTATAAAAATTAACGATGGATATGTAATTAGATGCACTTGTGTATTTGATAGCTTTTAAGGCTTTCTTCTTTGCTTATGAAATAGCTGCATTTGTGTATTTGACAGCTTTGCTCTTTTGTTGAAGTACTACTTTTGTTAAAGTTGTTAATGCCAAAATGCAATTTCTATCAACCACTTGTGTATTTTAGTTTGTAAAGTTTTATTCCAGTAGCGTGTAAAGAGAACAAGCATGCCAAATGAGAATAGTCAAATCCATGTACACTATACTTTCTTTTAAAAAAAATTAAGAGAAAAAATGATGGGTTCACGGGAAGAAGAAGAGAAATAAAATGTAGGGTAAAAATTAGCTTTAAGTGGAATAATATATTAGAATATAATAATTATAAAATAATAATCACAATATTTTTCTCATGTTCACACGTCTTTTCTCACGCACTCAATTATGTCACTACAAAGTGTCTAATTGGCACAAATGTAGTTTAGTTGAAGGGCCTAATAGGAACAACTCTATGTTTAAGTATTCAAGTGACAAAAAAGGCCAAGTTTAAGGGCCCGGTTATGTATTCTGCCTTACTTAATGGTGATTAGATTAATTATCATTAATCCTAGAAGGGTCTATATATTGAAGGATTAAAAGTTGGTATCTGGTTCCTCAATTGAGTCTTGGTCAAAGGCCTTTTAATTAGAGGACCCAGGTGTTTGGAGCCAAAATTGGACCTTTATTTGTTATGTTTTAAGTCAGCCCAAAAGGTTTTAAAAATCCAAATAGGCCATCGTCTCCACTTAAACTCATTCTTAGCATTTTCGTGGGTTGAAATCAAAGGGAAAGAAATTTGGGTCTATTCCCTTATCTGGAACTGGCAGGGCTCTGTTTAACTAATTTTGCCTTCTAAGTTCTTAGGGAAAAATGATTGTCACTTTAGGCAGACTTTTGGCTGTTTTCTGAAGGTTTGTGTAAATTGTTGTTGTGAATATTGTTATACTGTGCCTGACTGAAGTCTGCATGTAGGCATTACTTGATTGTCTCTGCTGTCACAAACTTGCTAGTGAATCTCATTGGTGTTTGGTTCTTCAGGAACTATGCACGTATTAATCTTGGTAAGCCTCCTGCTTGTGATCAAAATTGTATTGCTCCCTCCTTGAGAGAGAGAGAGAGAGAGAGAGAGAGAGAGAGATTCTCATGTATCATAGATTATCCTTTCCTTTTGGAAATTATCATGGTCGGTGTTCATTGCGAGGAGTGGATAAGTTAAGAGCTAAGTTCTCTCTTTGAAGTATTTAACCAATCTATGATCAACACAAAAACCCAAGGGATAACTTTTTAATGATGTTAGTCCTTGACGAAAGACAATGCTAGCTTAAAAGTAAAGTTTTAAATCCTTTTTGACTAAAGATGTCTACATCATCAGAAAGAAAGTCTTCAGGAGTCTTAATATTTTTGTACATTCCAAAATAAAGAAAAAAATAGTCTAAGCAGAGATTCACCAGAATACTTGTGCACTATTTTCCGAAATATCTTAATTGTAAATTTCCAAAAATGATAATAGCAGTCTATGTTTCACAATAATGTGATAACAGTTAAGCAAGCCTATTGGGGAGAAATTTTAAGATTCATTTGTTTCATGTCCTATGGTTGAGCAGAATCTAGAGTGTCTAAATACAATATGGGTTTCAATATTTTAAGAAGCCTTTTCCAGTTGAGCTACTTGAACTATCTTGACTTCATTGGGTTTGTTGAAGATTCCTGATGTGCTATTTTTGCCTGCAGTCTATAGAAAAGCTGAAGATATGAATTATCACGCTGTTTGCTTGCATGTATTGGCTGATTCAATTCGCAGGTACGCGATTACCCTGTATAGCTCATTACATGAACTGGATCCATGGTTCAGATGTTATCTTATCAATTACTCGATATCTCAAATATCTTATTCTTTGTCCTGGGTTCGTAAATCTTAAGCTTTTCTATACCCTTTTATTTATCAGCGCAGGTCTGATCCTGGCTTCCTGGCTGTTGACACTTGGGTAAATTTTCTTTGCTTCACGACAATAGTTGTTTTTCTTGATATTCATGGCCATAGATGGCCCTGATAAAGAAGCAAAGTTGTTTGCTGGCTTAACTCTTGTTTTTTCTTTCTTCAGAGTGAAGAATGCTGAAGTCTTATGTTTGGGACTAGTTTCCGCCATAGTTTTTTTCCTCGTCATGCCACTCTTCAGAGCAACTGGTGGCATCTTGCTCCAAATGGCACCCCCAAGGATACCGTCTTCAGCCTTGGGCAAATGCTTGAGACAGGTAAAATTATCACAAACCTTTTCAATTCAATATAAAAGTTGTGCCAAATCCTGTAAGCTCACCATATTCAATAGTAATGATGGGGGTCATTAGGAGTGTAAAACTAGGCCAGGTTTAAGTGATGTGATATCTGAGGTGACTGGTTATAGTGACGGTGGTAAAGATTAGTATTATTGAAGGCGAAAAGCGAATAAAGCTGAAGTCTACTAGGGCTTTAACCATAAATAAAGTGCATGCTTGAATGAAGAAAGGTGCAAATGAGAAAAAGGATAAAAGGAGTATGTACTTCAAAAGAATAACTATAAACCCAAACCACGATTATATAGTCAAATTACAAAAGAACTGAAATTTTTTGCATTTAGGTAAAGTGGTGTGGTTTAGTACCACCCTTTTGTAGATAGAGCCCATGGGTGATGACACGCCGTAGTCCAAGCGAAGTGAAGGCACACCTGTTCTGTACCTAACTTCATGGGTTAAGTGTGCTTCAAGTGAGAGCCCTTGACAACACTAGTAAAGATGGATAGCGTGTTTTTTTCCCACTGACATATGTTACTTGGTGATATTAGCTAACTAGGGGTGGAGATAGAGTATTGTTTATAAGAGTATGGTGGCAGCGGCTGTTATGCTTTGAAATGAAAGCAAACGTTTCAAATATAATCGGAAAATTTACATTGTGGGGCAATATTGTCCCGCAGATGAATTTTATTGGATGTGCTAGCTCTCTTGGGAAAAAAGAAACAATTGTTTCCTGGTGGGGGTAGAGTAGCAGGATTGTTGGTTTTAACAATGGTGTAATAGCATTGAGGTCCTGGTTTATGAGTATAGAATGTTCCATTCTCTTATACATACTGCATCATTTCCAAACTGCATATCTTTAATATTTTGTTTCAAATGTGCTTAGGTTTCATCTCGTGAAGATGTTTCAGAAGTTTCTCAAGCTCGTTTTTGGGAACTGGTGCCTGGTCATGTTATTGGATCAATTTTATTGCAGGTGATTACCCGACTTTATGGTGTGCAACAGTAATACCTGTGCTTCTATAGTTTCATTTATAAGATACACTTGACTTGTCTGCTTTATGCCGATAAGGTCATTTCTAAGATACACAGTGCTGCTCTACTTGATGGCTTCCCAAAACTCACTCTTTTATGGTTAATTGTTGAACAGGTAAAGGAGGGAGTTGACGATCGGCCTATTTTGCAATATGTGCATGAATTATACCATGAATTAGGGATACAGGACTTGACCGTACAAATTGATTATACCTGACCATCATCTTGTTTTCTTAAAAAGTACTTGGAAAGATGCAGTTTACTGATGGTATCTTTTTGGTCAAGTAATTGGTGCATTCATTGTCAGCATGAGAGAACTTTGACCTCTAAGCTGCAACGGTAGTAAAATGAAGATCTTGTGCTAATGTACTTCAATTTACAGTAGAATGTGCAAAATACATCTTCAGTCAGGTGCTTGCTTTTTATCAATCAGGGCAACAATCTTTCAAGGTGTGACATCCCTCCTGACTCTCCAAAGACTTCCTCTTTGAAGTAACTAAAATAAAATACGCCTTCAACCCGATGGTGTTCTATTATTTCGATTCCAATAGGTCTAACATTCAGGAACTTTGTGGAGGTTCCTTCAGAGTCTGCAGACAGAGCATATGATAACGGCTACAAGAAGCATAAGTTGGGGAAGCCGGGCAGAATTACTTATAGTTTCCTCTAGCTACTTACAAACAAAGGTTATTGTTGATATTGGTGGTGGAATTGCATCCCCTATCTGAACCTGTGAAAACAGTTCTCATATTGGGCCTTTGTGATGGTTGAGATGGCAGTAGTCCATGCCTTACATGAAAACACCTTCAGCTTACTCCCGAAATTGTCTATTTAATAGAATATCCACGAGCTTGATGATCCTTCCAATCTTATACACGTCTAGTTCGACTATAATTACTCTCCTCATATTGGTTCCAGGTTTCATTTTCAGGGAGCTTAAAACATGAGCACACATAGGCATCACAAATCTCAATGTTGATAGGCCTATGCAAAAAGTTATCAGGAGCCGTGCAACCTGGAGTTCCAGCAATCTCTTTAGTTGAGTGGTGAGTCTTTCCGCTCTAAACTGTGTTGGTTAATTCAATACCTCCGAACTGAGCACTAAATGTTTAAGTTTGAGCATTATGTTACGGGCTATGATGTCCATGTGAAGTGCTCTATTCTCACACCATACAGATGATGTCCATGTGAACTGTCTCAGCCACTCTCTTATTCCTCCATCTTTTCATAAGTGTCAGTGTCTAAGCTCTCATTTTGGATGAAAGCATAGACAACGAGCGCTTGCTTCTTCTTTCAGAAATTAAGTTGTTGTTCCTTCCACAGATTAAACATATCTTCAAAAGTTAGCTCGACGACTCCATCTTTTCAATAATTTAAGAATTTGCTAATAATTAAACTTTTTCGTCCGCTTGTTTTTTTTTTCAATCTTTCCTTGAGCCGATGGTCTACCAAACCACCTCTCTTCCTTCTCAATGTACGAGTTACCCTTTCCAGATCTCACTTATGGGATTTTATTGGGCTTCTTGTTGCTAATAAGTTAACTTCCACAAGTTAAAGGAACGTCATATCAGTCTCTGTGTATTGATAGTAAATAAGTAAACCCATAGAAAGGATGACAGGTCAAAATATGATCTTTTTAATATCACATGTTAGGATATGCGTTCTCTAATCTCACGGGTGGGTTTTCTGGTCTGAGTGATTTATTTAGGTCATGGAGCTTTTTAGGTTTACAATGATATTTTTTCTCTCTTCTAAAATAGGGTATTTTTCAGTCAACTTCACTGGACTTTGGCAAGAAAGATTTTAGAAAATTAAGCGAAAGTTTAGTGACTTTATAGTTGAAAAAATAATAAATGATGATTTTACAATTGTATTACAAATAGAGAGACTTTTCCGTGTATTAATCCTTCATAGTCATGAGTCTAAGATAGCTTGCACCGAAGGGTATTGGCTAGTGATTAATAGAGTTGGAATGAACCAGGGGAAATAGGAGTTTAATTATTTATAAGAGACCAAAAAACCTAGGTGTTTTTTCATATGTATAAAATTTAGTAGAAAGAAACAAAAAATAAGTGCTAGTATATGATATATTACTTGGAAACATGTTATACAATAAAAAGGATTGAGAAGCTTTTGATTTGATGATAATTAACAATCTTGGAAAAAGCAGTAACAAATACTCCCTCCGGTCCATTTAGTTGTCGTGGTTATTAAAAGTAACTGGTCAAAAATGCTTGTAATTTCAGAAAATCTAGGTATAATTTGTTATTTTTTTCTCATTTAGCCCCAAGTATTAATTGTTCTTGAAAGTAAAATATTAATTACACAGCATAGAAAATCTAGTGTGACGAGTAAATAAGGGTATAGTAGTCAAAATGCCCTTCTTGTTAATAAATTTTTAAGGAACATATAAAAGAGAAACATGACGACTAAAATGGACAGGAGGAGGGAGTAGCCTTATCTATAATAGATTTCATTGCTCCTGTTAATTATTTCGTGAACACCTGAATAGATTTCACTACCCTCTTATCATCGGACATTTCCACCCTCTAACTATCGTTTACACTGTTTTTTCCTTTGTCCATTTTTTCATCTTTTGTTTTCATCCAATAAGTCTCAGGAGGATTATCACTTTGACTCAACCCCTTCTTTTTCTCGTACAACTCAAGAAAGTATTTATCCCATTGTTGTCTGGTCCGCCTCCTCGGAACAGCGGCCTCGCCCAAATCCATCTTTCAAAAATTGCACCTGCATCAAGCACATTAAACCAAAATTATCTTGGTTAAAACAAAATGCACAAGCACTAGAAGAAAGCCAGAAACTAAACCCAACCAATTGAATAGTCAAATGCATATACGTGTATGTTAAAGGACAATCTTCGTTTTCACAATGAAAATTACAGACTGAACTGCCACAGCTTTTACAAACTAAATAGACACTAGTCACCTGGATAAAAGAGAAAACCAACGAAAACTCTTCCGCAAGAGACTCGCAGTCAACTGGAAGACCAAGAAGCAAGAGCTTTCAATTTTTGAAGCAAAGAGATTTATAAAAACAGAGGAGAGTAACAAATAGACTTGAAACTACTTTTGAATGCATATACACAAATACAGAAAGAGATAATTAAAGGACAATTTTAATTAAGAAAGCAATTGAAGTGACACAAAAGAGCATGTTTTGGGAAATTTTAGTAGTTGATTTGGTTGACTACTTAAATTTTGTGTTATTTGTACATCATATCACATTACAATTTATAATTAAAGAAAATGACTTTTTTAGATATCTTATGTGTAAAAAATAGATCTCTTAAGTGTAAAAGTAAATCTTACGTATTAAAAAAAAGAAGAGAAATAGGATCATAAAACTAAAGTTAAGTTTTGTAAAGAGCCACAAAACTAACCCTTTTAATCCTCTATCTTATAATTCCTTCCTTCATCCCTTCCCTTACTCCTATGTATAATATATATTTTTTCAAAAACAATTTGCGTGTGAGATAGG
>MU728447.1:11087-21561 GCA_026770625.1 Nicotiana glauca
ACCCAAATCCAAATCTCAACGAAGTCGAAATGTGTCAAAAATCGCGGGTGCATTTATGTGACGTGATTCGAGACATGTTTTTACGACGTTGCAATTCTCTTAAAAAACTAATAAAAAGAGGTTTAAGGTTAAAAAGCACATAAGCTAAAACATGTTTTGAAATTAGATAAATCCAAATATAACAGTTGAGCGACCGTGCTAGAACCACGGAACCCGGGAATGCCTAACACCTTCTCCCGGTTTAACAGAATTCCTTACTCGGATTTCTGGTTCACTGACTATTAACAGAGTCATATTTTCCTCGGATCGGGATTCAACCGGTGACTTGGGACACCATTAATCTCCCAAGTGGCGACTCTGAAATATTAATAATAAATTCCGTTCCGATTGTCCTTTAAGTGGAAAAACTCTTTTACGCCCTTGCGGGTGTAGTAAGAAAAAGGAGGTGTGACATCTCTGGCGACTCTGCTGGGGAGAAGAATCCAAAACTTCGGTTCAGGGTTCAGAATTCGAGCTTAGATATATTGTTGTGTTTGGATTTATCTGTTATCTGATTTTGTTACATGTTTGGACCTAATGTGCAAAATGTTGCTTTTTATTGCTTTGATATTATTTGAACTGTATATATAAAACTGCTACGAAACCCATCTTTTCTCATCTCCGGGGATGTGCTCGCTGGTCGAGACTCCCTATTCTGTTAGTGTCATACTTTGAAAAATAAGAAAGAGGCCAGAAAAGTTACGAAGCCGGATGGCCTTCTGGTTCCCGGTACGTAGCCCCCTCCTCGACTCAAGTTGTCGGCTTGGGTACACAGTCTAGAACATATACCCAGGTTTTGAACCTAGAATAACTCAGCCTCATGCCGGATCCCTAGTAGGAACGCTTATCTGCATCATGTGCATTTTGGCTTAGGGGACTCAACACAGGGGTTGGGTCCGTCTAGGACAGGTGTATCCAAAATAACAGACCATCTTGATGCATCATATGTGCTACATGTTGCATTTATTCGAGGGTAAAAGGGTCATTTGGCGGACTAATGATAGTTGAGGGAAAATGAAAAATAAAAAAGAAAAAAGGGAAAAAAAGAAAAAAAGAGGGTGAAGTGTGAAAATAAAGCAAGTGGGGCCTCGTTATATTTTGTTACATTTTATTAAGAAAAAGACCAAAAACAAAAAACATGAAAAATTCAAAAGATTTTGCATTTTTATCATTTTTCAAAAAACAAAAATAAAAAAAAAAGAGGAAAAAGAAAATCCAAAAAAAAAAGAGTTGACATATTTCATAATTTTCAAGGAAAAGACAAAAAAAAATATTTTCTTTGAGTTAGTTGTTTTGTTTAATTTTTCACCCATATCCAATCTGCCCGAACTACGCTGGTTTGATTCTCACCGGATGTGAGATACGTAGGCAACCCTCATTGGGTCCAACCACCCCTTTCGCAAAAATAGCCAAAAATACCAAAATTTTAATTTTTGTCCTATAATTCAGGTGACGCCATTCTCGTTCGAAATAAGCCGAATGTCCCCAAAAGGGCGCCGGAAGGCTGTTTTTGCAAGAACAGCCACCCCGAGTCATTTTAAAACGGTTTGCGGGCACAACCTTAAAATCTCCCTTTCAGAAGTGCTGAAAGGCCATATTTGCAAAATGGAGTCTTTGTTTTCTTAAAATAAATATTTTTGAAAAATAGCCACTTTTCTTTTAAAGTCAAAATAAGTCATTACATGGCCAGTTTTCTTTAAATAGTCACGGTTGACATCGAAACCTTCTCAGTCTTGCGCAGGCCCATGGCGATGCCGAGTGATGCCCCGTGGGCCCTAGGATTTGAAGTTTTGATGTATTCCCAGTTAATCGAGTCTGTATTTTGTTTTTGAGTACTCTCCTTCTGAGAAAAAGAAAAAAAACAAATAGTCTAGTAGCTTTCGTAATCGCGGTTGTTAGTTATGAAAATTGAAAAATCCCAAATATTATCTCCTTATTTTGCATATAATTTGCAAGAACTACGCTTGATCTGATTCATGCGGGGTCATGATACGTAGGCAATCCACATAGGATTCGACCATAATCAAAAGAAAAAAAAGGAAAAAAAGAGAGAAAAAACCACAAAAAGGCAAAAAGAAAAGAAAATAGCGGAAAAACAAGAAAAAAAGAAAAGAAAAATCAAGAAAGGAAGCAAATAGGAACAAGAGAAGACAAAGGCAAGAGTGAAAAAAAGAAAACAAAAAAGAAGAAAAAAGAAGAAAAACAAAGGAAGAGAACGTTTGCAATTGGAAATAAGGAAAAGGCCGGGATGACGCATGCGACCGATCAAAAGCATAATAGGAACTGTTAACTGCTTAGGTGCATTCACTCCCCAAATGTGTGGGTACCAATATGTTAAATGGCTTAACGCTAATGTGATGGTTTTATTTTGTCATGTCATTCCAGAAAGGTGGTTGGTTTGTGGTTTTAAGTGGTAACTCCTCTTTACAACACAAGGACAAAAGGCAGTTGGCATCCTGGCAACCCATTCTTACAACACCCGGGCAAAAACCAAACTGAACATGACAGGACAAGAATCAGATACCAGTATCGTGGACCCGTCAAAAGAGGTAGAAGTGGTGGATGTCAAAGCAATGAGGGAAGAGATGTATAAGTTGAGGCAGCAGATGGCCGAGATGCATCAGGCCTGGGCTAAAGGCCAGCTGTCGCCAGTTTATCCCGCCAATCCAGCATATATCCCACCTTTGGCTCAGTCTCAGGAGCCTCTTCCTGTGAATTAATCTTCACCTTTCCCTTTCTACCAATAGAGTTATGGCACCACCTCCTATCCTCCCCAAGATCTACCACCCAAACAGAACCCTCCTCCGCCAATCACCCCTGTCTTTGTGGCGCCTCCACTTGCCACATTGCAAAGATATTCCAGTGAGCCATTGTTTCAAACTCACGACAACCAGTACTACCCTTCTGAGCCTACCTTTAAAGCTCTTGAGCCATATTCCTACACTCCTCACTTTGAGCCCCCGGTGGAAACTGACAAGCCGTTTAAGGATCCAGAACAGGAAGAGATGTTTCGAAAAGTAAAAAGCCTGGAGCAATCCTTTAGGAACATGCAATTATTGGGTGGCCAAGTCAGTGTGGCTTACAAGGATTTGTGCTTGTTTCCCGATGTCCAGCTGCCAGCAGGGTTCAAGTTACCAAAGTTTGATTTGTATGATGGACATGGTGACCCTGTAGCCCATCTGAGGGGATTTTGCAGTAAGATGAGAGGAGCCAGGGGAAGGGATGAGTTATTGATGGCATACTTTAGCCAAAGTCTAAGTGGCACAGCCTTGGAATGGTACACACGGCAAGATCATGCTCGATGGTACACTTGGGATGATTTGGCCCAAGCGTTTGCGTGCCATTTCCAGTACAATCTCGAAATTGTCCCGAACCGTCTGTCACTGACAAAAATTGAGAAGAAGCCTGGGGAAAGCTTTAGGGAGTATGGGTTCCGTTGGAGAGAACAGGCCGCAAGGTTCGATCCTCCAATGAAAGAGAGCGAGATGGTCGATTACTTCTTAAAGGCTTTGGAGCCTACTTACTATGGTCACCTAGTGTCAGCAGTGGGAAAATATTTTAACGAGGTAGTGAAAATGGGAAGTATGGTTGAAGAGGGGCTCAAATACGACAAAATCATGAGCTATTCGGCAATCAAGGCAACTACCCAGGCTATCCAGAGCGGAAGGGTACTGGGAAAGAAAAAGAAAGAAGATGTGGCGGTAGTTGACTCAAGAACTTGGTCCAGGGGCGCATCACCATATTACCATCAACCTCGACCCCATCCCCAAACCTACTCCCACACTTCACAACACTATTACCCACCCCGTGGTCCCCATTTCTCTGTCCACCATGCCCACACATACACCCAACATCCTACCCACGCGCCATGGCGTGCACCCACCCCACAAAGTGCCTACCCAACTCAAAACACCTACCCACCTGCAAGAGCTTACAAGACTCCCCCAGGAGCAAGTTTGCGAGCCAATCAAAATTTCAAGCAAGAGAGGGCACAGAAGCAGGAAACTTTCACCCCCATCGGAGAGTCATATGCAGACTTGTTTGAGAAGCTGAGACATTATAACCTGATTGCACCAGTTCCTCCGAATAATGTGGACAAGCATGCAAGAATCTTTAACTCTTCTAAGAGGTGTGAATACTATTCCAATTCCCAGGGGCATGATGTCGAAAGTTGCCGGGATTTAAAAAGAGAGATAGAGAGAATGATTCAGGAAGGGGTAATCGCGGTCCAGGACAGTGCTACCTAGAACATTGCACAGAATCCTTTACCTACACATGATGTTGCACATTTTGTGGGGAATATCCATGGCGACAGGGAGTACGAGAATCCTCTCGGAAACTCGGTGAATGAAGGCCCCAGCAATTTTGATGGGCAATCCAGTGTCTAAGATGTCAAGTTTGGTGATTGGAAAGATGCTCCACTTCTTGGCAAACTAGAGTGGAGTTTTTGTGGTTTATTTTGATGTCATTCTTGTTGTCCGGGCTATTTCAGGGTTGTAATCCGGGCATTGTCTTGTGACTCAAACCCTTCTATATTTTCACTTTGCTTTGTTTAGTCATAATAGCTTGTTTAGTGCTGTCTATGTTTGTTCAAGGGCTGTAACTAGTTTAGTTTGCTTGTTTTGTTGTTTAAACCCTTTCACCGTTAGTCTAATGCAATTCTATGTTTCCCGCCATTTCTAGTCATTTTGTTTAGTCTAGTTTCCTTTTACAATTCTTTTTATGCCGGTTCTAGTGCCATGACATGCACGCATAATTCTCAGCCTGGTTTTTAAATGTCAGTTTAGTAATGAAGAAATGGAACAATGTTGAAGATGTAAGAACATTCGAGGAAAATAAGTAAAGGCATTTCGAGATCACTTCGAGCCCAAATCAAGGGAAACTGGGGGCAGATGGAACATAATGAAATACCATTGAAATGCATCATGCCGCATCGGTTTAAAGCCAAAGGCAAGTTTTCCCCATATTACACGGGGCGTTCGTGGTACCGTGGTTGTTGTCCAACAGTGCTGGGTAATTGACAAATACAGAAGGCAAATATGTGAATTAATCAAAAGGTATTATGTGTGTTTTCCTCAGCTTGTTTAATTTTGTAGTTTGTACTTGGCATGTTTTGGAGATTGGAATGACGAAGGCCTTTTTGTTCTGTCATCCAAAAACTTTATCCTTTGCTACCCCTTTGAGCCTTAGTTATTTTCTTTCATACCCCTCTTTCGGAATCAATAATGAAACTCGTAAGCCCGAGCGGGAAAAATCAGCGGAGAAACAAGAGGAAAACAGTAAAAAAGAAAAGAAAAAAGAGAAATGAAAAGAAAAGAAAAGAGAAGAGAAAAAGGAAAGAAAAGAAGAGAAGAGAAAAGAAAAGAAAAGAAAAAAGAAGAGAAAAAAAAGAGAAAAGAAAAGAAAAGAGAAGGAAGAGAAAAGAAATAAAAAGAAAGAAAAGGAAAAGTTGAAAAAAAAAGAAAGATCACAACAACGTAGTTTCCATGGCCTGAACTACGTTTGACTTGATCCCGAAAGGGTACGTATGCAGCCTCTCTCTGAGGTCCAGTCACACCAAAATAAAAATCCAAAAGTCCCCAAGAAAAAAACTGGGGCATAAGCTGTGGTTGTTGTGAGAAATCTTATTCCAAAAGTTGTAATTTTGAACCCATGTTGAATTGTTTTGAGCCTTTGATACCATTTCTTTCTAACCCTATCCAAAAGCCCACATTACGGTCCAAAGAAAGACCTTCCGATAAGTATTCGAGAGATGCCAAGTCAAGCAAGCAGAGGTGAATCATATCAGGGGTAACACTCCGGTCCAAACGAAGGAAATGAAGAATGAGAGAGTCTTGTTGATGAGAACCCTCACGGGTACCACAAGGAGATGAAAGATGAGAGAAATAAAAAATGAGAGAGTCTTATTGGTGAAGACCTTCACGGGCACCATAAGGCGACAGTGAGTTGAGAGAAAGAAAAAAATGAGAGAGGCTTGATAGTGAAAACCCTTCGGGCACTACAAGTCGAATAAGGATTGTGATTCAAATTGGATAAGCGGAACATTGAAGCCCAGTTTCACGATTTAAAGGTACGACAAGAGCTGAACATCAAATTTGCTTGACAGAATAGGTCGCAGGTGCATATCATGGTCATTAGAGTCGGTATCCTCATCCGATAGGTTTCTACTTTGTGGTTTTCTTGTTAGGAATCATCTCTTTCCTTTGTCCTTTACTCTGTTCCTTTTGTTGTGTTTTACTTCCTCTTCCTGAGTCTGTTGGGTCATAACAAGTGAGAAATGACTTCAAAATCTGCCACCAGCTTTCCAATTGCACAAAACGGAATATGTTTAGCACATCAAAGTGTCATAAATCCGGAAAGAACAACAAGCGCACTGAGCTGGTAATAATCAACATGCTTTGGGATTCGTTTGAAATACAAAGGCTTGGTATATATCAATTCATGGACAATGCAACAGAATTAGGGCTAGGGTGAACGGATAGAAGGTATTTTCTGTGATAAGATTGACAAAAAGGGTGGTAAATCAGTGACAAGCAAGATATTCCAAGAAGAAATCGGAGTTATCATGGCTAGCGATGGAGCAATAGACCTCGAGGCCAGAGCCAGTGGTTTGAGTCAAGAAAGAACATCATGACACTGAATTTGGTAACAATTAATATGCTCTGGGGATCATGTGAAACACAAAGGTCTGGTAGATGTCGGTTCAAGAGCAATGCAACAGATAGAAGGTATTGGGTTCGAACGAGAAGAGGTATTTTTGGGGTTAAGGTTTACAAAGAAAGTGGTTAGTCAAGGAACAAGCATGGTCTTCGAATGAAAATCAGTTATCATGACAAGTGTTGTGCTTTGGGATTCATGTGACACACAAAGATTGGGTAGGTGTCAGTTCATGCAATGCAACAAATAGAGGATATTGGGTTTGAACGGAGAAGAGGTATTTTCTATTAACAAGAGTGACGGAGAAAGTGGTTAGCCAATAAACAAGCAAGGTCTTCGAGTGGAAGTCAGTCATCATGGGACGTTGAAGGAGCAATCTCCCTCAAAGTTCAAGGCCACAAACCAACCAACACATTTTAAACTGACAAGATTTTTCTTTGATTGAAACAGGGGCAGAAGTTTCGTTTGCTTCAGAGGAACCCTCCGTAAGGAAAGGCAACACCAAACAGGTATGACGGAAAATTCTCAGGACCCTCCTCGAAAATGGGATTTAGTTTAAATTTCAAAACAATCATGAATAGCATAATTTAGCATAAATGTACCCCCAAGGAATACGAGCTAGTATCAAGGTTTGTATGTCTAATATAGGATTAAATTAGGAGTTTTCAGGACCCTCATGGATAATGGGATGTAGTTTTAAAGTTGTTTTGAAAACAAGATGTGGTAGAAGTCGTACTTGCAATAGATATAGCTTAGGTTAAAACCTCCATTTAACTAGAAGTTGTCAGGACCCTCCTGGATAATGGGAAGTAGTTTAAGACACCTTTTAGATAACAAATGTAGTTGGAGTAATGCTTTTAGAAGGTATAACTTAGGTTTGTAATTGTTAGGAGTCGCCAGGACCTCCCTGGATAATAGGACTTAGCTTTCAAATTCTTATAATAGTTGGTAGAATAATTCAGTTTAACACTCACCCATGTGCCCGGCCACCAAACCAGGGCAAGAAATTTTCTTTGTTTGTTATTTTGTTGCAATCAGGTGCCCACCTGGAGAAAAAGGGAATACATTTAAAGTTTCACCAATCAGGCGCCCACCTAGAGAACAAGGGAATACATTTTAGCAATCAGGCGCCCACCTGGAGAACAAGGGAATACATTTCAAGTTCAGCAATCAGGCGCCCACCTGGAGAACAAGGGAATACATTTCAAGTTTTGGCAATCAGGCGCCCACCTGGATAACAAGGGAATACAGTTCAAGTTTTTCGCAATTAGGCGCCCACCTGGATAACAAGGGAATACATTTCAAGTCTCAGCAATCAGGAGCCCACCTGGATAACAAGGGAATACATTTCGAGTTTTTGGCAATCAGGCGCCCACCTGAATAACAAGGGAATATATTTCAAATTTTAGCAATCAGGCGCCCACCTGGATAACAAGGGAATACATTTCAAGTTTTGGCAATCAGGCACCCACCTGGATAACAAGGGAATATAGTTCAAGTTTTTGGCAATCAGGCGCCCACCTAAATAACAAGGGAATGTATTTCAAATTTTAGCAATCAGGCGCCCACCTGGATAACAAGGGAAATACATTGCATGTTTTGGCAATCAGGCGCCCACTTGGATATCAAGGGAATATATTTCAAGTTTCGGCCATCAGGCGCCCACCTGGATAATACGGGAATGCATTTCAAGTTTTGATAATCAGGCGCCCACCTGGATAACAAGGGAATACATTTCAAGTTCAGCAATCAGGTGCCCACCTGGAGAACAAGGGAGTATAATTAAAATTTTGTCTTTCAAGTTCTTATTGATATTTGATAACATGATTTAGTTTTACACTCACATTTGTACCTAGCCGCCAAACTGGGGCAGAAAATTTTCTTTGTTTTATCTATTTTTGTTGAAATCAGGTGCCCACTTGGAGAACAAGGGAATACATTTCAAGTTCAGCAATCCGACGCTCACCTGGAGAACAAGGGAATACATTTCAAGTTCAGCAGTCAGGCGCCCACCTGGAGAATAAGGGAAGTATAATTCAGGTTCTAGCTTTCAAATTTTTAGTAATATTTGGTAACATGATGTGCCCAGCCACCAAACTGGGGTAGAAAATTTTCTTTGTTTTGTCTATTTTTGTTGAAATTAGGCGCCCACCTGGAAAACAAGGGAATACATTTCAAGTTTTAGCAATCAGGAGTCGGCCTGGAGAACAAAGGCATTTATTTCAAGTTTTAGCAATTAGGAGCCCGCCTGGAGAACAGAGGCATTTATTTCACGTGTTAGCAATTAGGAGACCGCCTGGAGAACAGAGGCATTTATTCCAAGTTTTAGCTATCAGGAGCCCGCCTGGAGAACAGAGGCATTTATTTTAAGTTTTAGCAATCAGGAGCCCGCCCGGACAACAGAGGCATGTATTTTAAGATTTAGCAGTCAGGAGCCCGCCTAGAGAACATAGGCATATATTTCAAGTTTAGCAATCAGGAGTCCGCCTGGAGAATAGAGGCATATGTTTCAAGTCTTAGCAGTCAAGCATCACTCGGAGAAAGGGTAAAACATCTCAGATCACAATTCGAGTCAGCAACAAAGGAGGCTTGCGGAAAGAATGCCAACAGTACGAGACGACCAGCGAAAAGTTGTCACAATCCAAAATAATAAAAGAAGAGGAGAAACAAAAGAAGGCGAAAGTGAATCCAAATGCAGAAGTAGAGAAAGATGTGAATTGCTTAAGATATGATTGGAGTCAAAAGCGTGGTGTGGTGTCCGGGTTTGGTCCGAAAAGCTGAGGAAGAATGAATTAGCACCTGCAACTAGCAAGTGCCAATGCTCATTCTAAAGTCCGCATGAAGAACCATTCAAGACTCCAGATCAAGCTTCAAAATACTTATAGATAGGAATCTTGTAACTCGTAGTTGACAGGCTTAGCTAGTAATTTCATGTTTTAATTTTTGATGTAATAATAGGACCGCGGACCGGAACCTCGACGGAACGGCACCTCGGCTGGCTCTCCACCTCGGCATACTCCGTCACCTCACTCACATCTGAACTACACGTGGCCTGATTCCTTTATAGCCAAGGATATGTAGGCAGCTCAGATACCAGGTCTCAGGCACATTCTCCTTTTCTTTTAGTTTCGGTCCCTCCGAATAAGGGTCGGGTCAAAAAACCTGTCTAGTCGTTCTTTGTCTGAAAACTCTTTGTGTTTCCAGTCAAAGAGGGGCAGCTGTAGACATGTGATTTTTGACCCTCCCCAATATTTTTCATATTTTAGCGCGTAAATATTTAAATTAGGCCTAATAGAGCTATTTCAATTAATTTTGATATTTTTACTTTATTTAAGTACAAGAAAAATGAAAATTACAAAAAATATTTTAGTTTATGTATTTTTCATAAATTTTGAAAAAAAAAACAAAAAATAGTACCTTGTTTTATCTTTATATAATTTCGAAAACACAAAAATAATTTCATGTCTAGTTTAATTAGTTAAGATTAGCTTCGGTGTTGTGTAGTATTTCTATCTTATTTAAAAAATAATAATAATAATAATAAAACAAAAAATAAATAAATAAATAAATAAATATATATATATATAAAATTTTAAAAAAATCATTGTGTAGTCTAGGGACCCTTCTAGACTATTCTTTGGGATAAAAAATAAATAAAAAGACCCTAAGGACTTAACACAAAAGGACCTAGGGACTAATTGATAAATATACAAAATTATACCTAGACCTAAACTCTACCTATAAATAATACTTAAAAAAATCTGAAGTGGGGGGGGGG
>MU728447.1:27281-48647 GCA_026770625.1 Nicotiana glauca
GGTCTGCTTGGGTCTGCAACAGGAATGCGGTCCGCATTCCTGTTATGCGGTCGCATTTTGCACCGCAGAATTGACCTCCTCAAATCCTTGAGGAATTTATGCGACGATTATGCGGTCCACATATTGACTATGCGATCGCATATAGGACCGCATTTTCAATATCAATTTTGGCAATCTTCTGCTTCACTTTGCGTCACAAATGTGGTCCGCATAGGTGGTCTGCAACCGCATTCTGGACCGCATAATGGAAGTTTCCTGAAAAATTGATTCTTTTGATTTTAAGTGCAAAATCAGTAAAAAGGGTCCTAACCGTGACGAGCAGAATTCCACACATTCCATACACGTATTCGGACCTTTGCATTACCAGCTACTAGGTTTTGAGCACAAAATTTTTACGGGGCCTTACAACAACAAACGTATATGGACTCAGAAGAGGATGATATACTAGAAGAGATCGTTAAAGAGGTCGAGGACTTTGAGAATAGACCTAAGTCTAACCTGGACGAAACTGAGATCGTCAACCTGGGGAATATAGAGAATGTCAAGGAAACGCGCATCAGTGTTCACCTGTCACCGTCAGAAAGGGAAAAGTACACGGAAATCTTAAAAGAATATGAGGACATATTTGCCTGGGCGTATGATGATATGACCGATCTCAGCACATCTATTGTAGCTCACAAGCTGCCAACAGATCCGACATGCCCGCCGGTAAAGCAGAAGCTCAGGAAGTTCAAGCGAGACATGAGTTTGAAGATCAAGGAAGAAGTTACCAAACAAGTCAAAGCCAAGGTCCTCAGGGTAGTGGAGTATCCAACATGGTTAGCCAACATTGTGCCAGTTCCAAAGAAGGATGGGAAGGTCAGAGTCTGTGTCGACTAACGGGACCTTAACCGAGCCAGTCCAAAAGTTGACTTCCACTTGCCGAACATACATATCCTGATTGAAAACTGTGCCAAGCATGAGCTGCAGTCATTCGTTGATTGTTTTACTGGGTACCATCAGATATGGATGGACGAAGAAGACGCGGAGAAAACAACTTTTATCACACCATAGGGGATGTATTATTACAAGATGATGACGTTTGGATTAAAGAATGCTGGGGCCACCTACATGAGGGCCATGACTACTATTTTCCATGACATGATACACAAAGAGATCGAGGTGTATGTAGGCGATGTCATAATCAAATCCAAGAAAGCCACTGACCACATGGAAGATTTAAGGAAGTTCTTCATCAGACTGAGAAGGTACAACTTCAAAATAAATCGGGCTAAATGTGCATTCGGGGTTCCAGCCGAAAAACTACTTGGGTTCATCGTAAGTCAACGAGGAATAGAACTGGATCTGTCAAAGGTTAAGGCCATTCAGGAGTTGCCACCGCCAAAGAACAAGAAAGAGGTTATGACTTTCATGGGGAGGCTCAACTACATCAGCCGATTCATAGCCCAGTCCACTATCATTTGTGAACCAATCTTCAAGATGCTAAAGAAGGACGCCGCTACTAAATGGACTGAGGACTGCTAGAAAGCCTTTGACAGAATCAAGGAATACCTGTCAACACTGCCAGTCCTGGTTCCGGCCGAACCAGGTAGACTGCTATTACTCTACCTTGCAGTACTGGATGGAGCATTCGGCTGTATTTTGGGACAACATGATGAAACAGGGAGAAAGGAGCAAGCCATCTACTATCTTAGCAAGAAGTTCACCCCATATGAGGCCCGGTATTCCCTGGTAGAACGCACCTGTTGTGCTCTGACTTGGATAGCTCAGAAGCTGAGGCATTATTTCTGTGCCTATACCACTTAACTTATATCAAGGATGGATCCGCTAAAGTACATCTTTTAGAATCCCATGCTCATGGGAAAGCTAGCCAAATGGCAAATATTGCTGAGTGAATTTGATATTGTCTACGTAACCTAGAAAGCGATTAAAGGACAAGCACTGGCAAATCATCTTGCCGAAAATCTCGTGGGTGGAAAATACAAGCCTGTAAAAACGTATTTTCCTGACGAGGAGGTCTCTTTCATAGGAGAAGACATTGCAGAATCCTATGATGGCTGGAGAATGTTTTTCGACGGAGCCGCAAACTTTAAAGGAGTTGGCATAAGAGCAATCCTAGTATCATAAATAGGCCAACATTATCCGGTGTCCGCCAAACTCAGGTTCCCGTGCACTAACAACATGGCCAAGTACGAAGCCTGCATCTTAGGGCTCAAGCTGGCCATTGACATGAACGTTCAAGAGTTACTAGTGATCGGGGATTTCGACTTGTTCATACATCAGGTTCGAGAAGAGTGGGCAACCAAGAACTCCAAGATACTCCCATACTTGCATCACGTACAGGAGTTGAGGAAGAGGTTTACAAAGACAGAATTCCGGTATTTCCCCAGAGTTCAGAATGAGTTCGCCGATGCATTGGCCACTCTACCATCCATGATTCAGCATCCAGATAAGAACTTCATTGACCCTATCCTGGTAAATATCCAAGATCAATCCGCTTACTGTGCTCATGTCGAGGAAGAAGCAGATGGAAACCCATAGTTTCATGACATTAATAAGTATCTGTCAACAGGAGAATATCCAGAACTTGCAAACACTACTCAGAAGCGCACACTGCGGAGGTTATCCAATCACTTCTTTCACAACGGAAGAATCTTGTATAGGAGGACTCCTGATTTGGGATTACTAAGGTGTGTCGAAGCAAATGAAGCATCCAGGTTATTAGGAGAAGTTCATGCAGGGACCTGTGGCCCGCATATGAATGGTTTTGTTTTAGCAAATAAAAATACTCCGGGCCGGTTATTTCTGGATGACTATGGAGACGGACTGCATCCAGTATGTTCGGAAATCCCATCGTTGCCAGGTTCATGCAGACATGATAAATGTGCCTCCTAACGAGCTCAATGCAACAAGCTCTCCATGGCCGTTTTCCGCTTAGGGGATGGATATCATTGGACTATCAATCCTGCCACATCAAATGGGCATAGGTTCATTCTAGTGGAGATCGATTATTTTACCAAATGGGTCGAGGCAGCATCATATAAGGCGGTAACCAAGAAGGTTGTGACATACTTTGTCTGCGACCTTATCATTTGCCGGTTCGGTATCCTAGAGTCAATCATCACTGATAATGGTTCCAATCTCAATAGTGATCTGATGAAAGCAATGTGTGAAACCTTCAAGATTAAGCACAAGAATTCTACAGCCTACAAAACTCAGATGAATGGAGCTGTAGAAGCGGCCAATAAGAACATCAAGAAGATACTGAGGAAAATGATAGAAAAACACAAGAAGTGGCATGAGAAGCTATCCTTTGCTTTATTGGGGTACCGTACCAAAGTATGAACATCAACTGGGGCAACCCATTATATGCTGGTTTACAGTATCGAGGCAGTCATCCCAACCGAAATAGAGATTCCCTCCCTGAGGATTATGCAGGAAGCGAAACATGAAGATGTAGAATGGGTAAAAAGCTGCTACGAGCAACTAGCTCTAATAGATGAGAAGAGAATGAATGCAGTTTTCCATGGCCAATTGTATCAGAACAGAATGTCCAGAGCCTTCAACAAAAGAGTCAGCCGAGACAATTCACACCGGGGCAACTGGTGTTGAAGAAAATTTTTCTGCATCAGGATGAGACTAAAGAAAAGTTCTCTCCTAACTGGCAAGGCACGTACATGGTTCACCGAGTTCTAACAGGAGGAGACCTCATACTTGTAGAGATGGACGGAGAAGTTTAGCCAAAACTAATCAATTCAGATGCAGTCAAACGCTATTATGTGTAATCATTATAATTTCTGTATGATGTAATTTGAACTATGCCTGACCTGGTTCCCGTTTAAGAGGGGATACGTAGGCAGCCCTATGGGTTCGGTCACAATTCAATAAAATTCTCATTCCCTCCCCCCTCCCCCCCCCCCCCCNAGAGGTCGTAATATCTTGAACCGCGTCGCAGTCGTCGGTTCATCTAAAAGAAAATTGTTTTTAAATTATTATATGTTTACATCACATTTTTAAAAGTTATGCATGGCTACTATCAGAATTGCTTTGCTTAGCAACACTACCCCAATGAAAACAAGTGTCGAGTAGGACAAGCACAGTCCACGGGAAGACGAACTAACCATCCCCCTTGACAAAACTCACGATCTTTCTTAAAATGTAGGCACCCCGAAACATTGAACCATCAGATCCGGTTACATACTCATATTTTGCAGAAGTACAACTCTCAGAATCATCGCTCACTTACAATTGCTATCCGCACATGACCTCCCAAACGGTCACAAGGACAATTAACTATCAGTTGTCACCTCTCAGCTAAGAGATTTCGTTACTTTCACCTTTATTTATTGCATTGCATAAGGCTACTTTTCTGCCTTCCGAGACTAAGCACTATCTCCATCTTGTATTTCTTTGCATTGCATAAGGCTACTTATCTGCCTTCCGAGACTAAGCACTGTCTCCATCCTGCATTTCTTTGCATTGCATGAGGCTACGTTTCTACCTTCTGAGACTAAGCACTGTCTCCATCTTGCATTTATTTGCATTTTATAAGGCTACTTTTCTGCCTTCCGAGACTAAGCACTGTCTCCATCCTGCATTTCTTTGCATTGCATAAGGCTAATTTTCTGCCTTCCGAGACTAAGCACTATCTTTACCTTGCATTTCCTTGCATTACATAAGGCTACTTTTCTTCCTTCCGAGACTAAGCACTGTCTCCATCTTGCATTTCCTTGCATTACATAAGGCTACTTTTCTGCCTTCCGAGACTAAGCACTGTCTCCATCCTGCATTTCTTTGCATTGCATAAGGCTAATTTTCTACCTTCCGAGACTAAGTACTATCTTTACCTTGCATTTCCTTGCATTACATAAGGCTACTTTTCTTCCTTCCGAGACTAAGCACTGTCTCCATCTTGCATTTCCTTGCATTGCATAAGGCTACTTTTCTGCCTTCCGAGACTAAGCATTTTCCCCATCTTGCATTTCTTTGCATTGCCTAAGACTACTTTTCTGCCTTCCGAGACTAAGCACTGTCTCCATCCTGCACTTCTTTGCATTGTGTAAGGCTACTTTTCTGCCTTCCGAGACTAAGCACTGTCTCCATCCTGCACTTCTTTGCATTGTGTAAGGCTACTTTTCTGTCTTCCGAGACTAAGCACTATCTCCATCCTGCATGGTTGAAAAATCGCCACCTCTTATTTGCATTGGCTGAAATACCGCTAGCTTTATTTAAATCTTGCATGGCTGAAACATCGCCAATTTTTTTTAAATCCCTCATATCGGCTGAAAGATCGCCAGTTTATATTTAAACCTTTGTCGACTGAAATATCGCCATTTGTATTTATGCTTTATATCGGCTGAAACATTGCCAACCTTATTTAACTCTCTATACCGACTAAAAGATTGCTAGTTTATATTTAAACCTCTATCGGCTGAAATATCGCCATCGATATTTACGCTTTACATCGGCTAAAATACAGCCAAATCCTGCATTTCATCGGCTGAAATACCGCCAAACTATCCAAGGGCGTCATTGTTCGGAGGCATCATTCTCATAGCCTGAGAATGCCGTGCCATGGCCTGAGGACCCCGCTTTATATTCCGCACATCATTATTCAAAGGCATCATGGTTTGGAGGCACCATTGTCATAGCCCGAGAATGTCATTTCATAGCCCGAGAACGTCATTTCATAGCCTACGAATCCTTTATTATGCGCTTCATGGCCCAAGACGTCATCGTCTGAGGACGTCATCCTAACCGTCCAAAGACAGCATTCATGGTCTAATGGGAACTTGCATTACGTTTAAATTCTGTACGATATGCTTGTATTACCCAATTGCAGGTACATCAGCTGGCAACGTCCATTACAATAGGAGCGATCTCGCTCCGGTTCTCGTAGCCCATCAGTCCCTGACCATCCTTCCCAACCTAAATATTGCATCCGTCGATGTATCCCGAACTACATATGACCGGATTCCTGTGAGACCAGGGATATATAGGCAGCTCAAGAACCAGACCTCGGTCGAAACTTTTGCAAGTCCTTTCTCTCGGTCAAAATTGGTCATCATATCTTTACCCTTCAACTCTTTCATCCTTGCCGGATAAAGAGGGGCAGCTGTTGATATCCAACTTTCCCCTATCTATTTGTAAACTCAAAATATTCTCAAAATAGCATGTACATGCATATATAAGTATGCCCAAGATTTTTTGACATTTTTTCTAATTTTTTAAAGCTTTTAAAATTATTTTATTGTCTGCTTTAGCAGTATAAAATCCAATAATTATTCCCAAAATTATCATTTTGGTAAGTAATTTATTTCCATACTCATATTTACACCAAACTATAATTAAGGTGAATTTTTTTTGTATTTTTACAAATTTATTTGATATTTTTTAAGCTAAATTATATAAAATTGCAATTATAGCCTATATTGCGATTAATAACGTTTTACAATTCTAAATTACTTCCAGTATTTTTAAATTAATATTTATATATTATTAACCAATTTAGTACTTTTAATTTGTTTTAAAAATTATTTTAACTATTTTAATTAAATTAAAAAGGGAAAAATTGGCTATTTAATATATAGCCCATTACCATTTCAATTATAGCCCTAAATTAATCCCCAATTAAACCCAATCTCAGTCCCAATTACCCTGACCCAAGCCCCGTGAAAACCAACCCAAACCCGTTTCCCATCCCACCCTCTCTAATCCCAACCGTTGATCTCCCAGATCAACAGTCCCCGTTTCCCTTTCCTTTTTAATTCCCCAATCACCCCTAACCCTAGCCATTTCCCATCTGTAGCTGCCCTTGAATCCCCCCAATCTCATAATTCTCTCTCAACCTCTCTCAAAAACCCTAGCCGCCGCCTTCAATCACCACCTAAAATCGACCAAATCCATGGCTTCCAAAGCCATCGATGGCCTGTATCTACCTCATAGGACTCCTACACGCCTGATTACCATGGTTTCAAGGTCAAACCTTGAAGAGTCTTGGCTCAGATCTTCACCGATTTGAGGTTTCAAGCCATCTCCGGCCACGCGCCGGCGTATCCTAGTCTTCTGAGTCTGATGCATACCTCATGTGACTTAGATCGGATATTTTAAAGCCTTTCTCATCTTAGGGTCCTCTTGAAACCCTAGCTATTGGAAGTTTTTCTCTAATTCTATTTAGATCTGTTATGTATCTGTGCTATGCGTGATTTTCTAAACGATTTCCCTAAATTTTCTGTTGAAAATTGCCTCCAAAACCCTTCTTTGCTGATTTAGGGTTTCTGGAAAGTATTCAAATGTTTTTATGATCTTCTATTCCTTATTATTTGTATTGTTTCTCTTACTGTATTCTTATACTGGTTCTATTATGTTCTTGTGTGTTCCTATACTAAGTTTCATGCTCCGTGATTGAATGCTTTTGCTGTGTTTTTTATATTCCGTCTTGGCATATTCTCCTACTGTATTTTCTACGCTATGGTTCTTGCCTACTTTTGTTTTCACCATGTTCTACTATCTTTGTCCTCTATAAGCATGTACTTCTTCTACTGCTTCCTATACTATCAGTTGTTCTCTCACTACACCTCTAAACTAGTTGTTTCATTATATTTTCTTTTGACCTTTCTACTTGTTTGCATGCTTTCTCATGAGCTTCTGAAAGAAGCCACTAAGCCTATTTTTGACTACTTGCCTATCCATCTCTGTGTTCGATTCAAAGTGGAAACCCTAGAATTTGGGATTCCGCCGAGGATTCAATTATGTAGGTTAGAGTATTATTCTTTTAAAACCCTAACTCTCTCCTAAACTCTCCTGCATTGGATTCTTCCAACTGATTTTACAAGGCCATGCTTCGTGTTTAAGCATGTCTGTGTGCCTTTATATGTGTATTGAATCCTTCTTTTAGAAAGATTTCGACTAGTGATTGAATCAGAATCCTTTCTCTTTGGGGTTTTAATTGATTGTTACTGATTTTCCTTGTGCAAAACCTTTTTCTTCACCTTTTCTAACTGTGTTCATTCATACCAAATATTTTGGACTTGGGATTTCTTGGCTGTTAATTGATTCTCTTTCCTTAATTATACAACCGTTCATTTTAAGAAACCTCGTCCTTAAATAACCCTTATGTATTTTCCCTCAATTGCATTCTTTGCACAAAGAGTTTGATTAGCTTCTTTCCTTAGTTGGATTATACCCGTTTGAATTTGAATCCTTAATTAAGGGAGTTTTATGTGATTGATTGAAAATCAGAATTCAATTATTTTCTTACCATATTTCTCATAACTTTCACAATATAAATACCCTAAGTCTTTACACAATAAAGGAGTCTTCGGATTTACACACACAACTGAATACACTTCAGACTTCATACTTATAATTCTCACAATCTCTTTTGAACTTTCTTGTCTGCAATTTGGCTTTTCACAAGACTAATGCCTTCTTTGCTTGTCTCTTTTTAAAAACTGGTATGTCCTAATTTTGATTCTACATCACCCCCAATGTGTTTATTTACAAGCTTTATAGCCATGTCTACTATACTGTTTTGTAAAGTTCAACTTTAGAGTAGTATGTTTATGTCTTGCTATCTGTTGCCGCAATGAGTCCCTATTCCCTACCCCCTTTTATGTTCTTGAGCTATAGTTTTAAGACATGACAATGTACAAGTTATTGTCCATGGATTAAAACTAGATCCTTTGGATCCTAGCCTCTTTCAGTTTCCCCATACCCCATTCCCCTATGTGTGTTTAGTTAAAGTTTATGGTTTGGAAGTCTTCAAATGGCTGTCCAGGTCTGAACCTGACCTTCAACAGGTCTTAACTCCTCAATTTGCAGTTGACAAGTTGGTCAGGGGTGTGCCAGCACCCCAGAAATGCTTGGCATGACCACCAGCCTGCTATTTCCCCTCTACTGCACTAGCCTGCTATTTCCCCTCTACTGCAGTTGCACTTACTCCTAGTCTCTAAGTTCTACCCCCCTCCTATGAGCCTTGCCTTGGGACCTTGAGTTCCCTCTAAACTTGGAAATTGGAGGGCTGGCCCTTCCACACTACACTATAATCTAATTTTGCAATGATATTTGGGGTGTAAGCATTGCCTGGAGCTCTCGAAGTTCCTTGAAACTTTGACACATAGCAAATAAGAGAAAGGCTTTGAAAATCTGATCCTGGAGGTTGGTTCATCTCATATTATTAGACTCCGAGTCTGGATTAGGCTGATTAGATTAGATGCAATCACTGATGTAATTTTACTTTCTTTTTGATTCCTTCGGTCTGTAATAATTTTGTAATAACTGATGGGGTGTTTGTAAAAGGGAGGGTCAATCAATGTATGCAAAGGGGTAGATATCATGTCTATAGGAAATCATTACTTCTAAAATTTATGCATTTCATCTAGAAATCATGTCTATAGGGTATCATTACTTCTAAAATTTTTGCATCTCTTATAGATACCATGGCTATAGGGAAATACTATTTCTGAAATTCTGCATTTTCATATAGTTAACTACTGAAACCCTGTGCCTCATATAGACATCATGTTCATATGTATTTCTACATTTCATATAGATATCATGTTCGTAGGATTTTTGGCAATTTCAGACAGATAGCATGTTCATAGGATTTTCTGCATTTCATATAGATATCATGTTCGTTGGATTTTCTGCATTTTCTCATAGATACCATGTCTATAAGTCTGCATATCATATAGATAATATGCCTATAGGACTTCTGCATTTTTTGCATATGCATCAGTCATTAGGCAAACTTGTTATAGGATTTAAATAAGTAACTGCATATAGATGACCTGTCTATAGGATTTCTGCATAAACAATAACGGCGATTAAAATCTGTAACACCTAGAAAGCATGCGTATAGGAGCTATCGACTACAACTTGAATCGTCCACTCGCTCCTAATTATAAAATCAATGGTAATTTGTCTAACACTCGCATAACTTATGATCTTGTAACCAACAATTTTTTTATGCAATTAGTTTATTCTTTCCGTCTCTGAATTGATAGATGTCATGCCTATAGATCCTCTTTAACACACAGGCAAATGGTTAAGTAATTAATCAACTGTCAATTTTCGACAACTACATCTAAGCAGGACTAATTTGGACTCCATATTTGGGAAATATGTGATAAATCAATTCTTCCCACGCTAATTTTAATCAGGGACCTAAACAGTATGTGAAAGACATACTAAACAGTTCATTTCTTTAAGTAAGGAAGCCTAATTGAGCCTTTAGTTATTCTTATTTCCCATTAACTGCTTTATGTGTTTTGGTTGTCGCCCTAGAATTTTACCCTTTTAAAACCTCTGAAAAGCCAAGCTCCCTCCCTTTTAGGATTAGTAGTCCTAAACGCCTCATGGACTGATAAGTGGGACGTGTAATAGCATGCAGTAGGTAACGATACCATTCCTCGAAGGGTAGACATGGAGATGATGATCACACGATAATACCATGCGTACGATTGGCTACCGGTGTTGTGTGGAGGATCTATGTCTTTTACAAACCTAGGACCCCTTTCATTTATGTGACTTTGTAAAATATCAATATGATTCTGTCTTTGTTTTCGCTACCCCAAACTCCCTCTTTAGTTTTACTGCATTATTCCTTTTCTTCTAAAATATTCTATTTATTCATGTCTCGATTAATTTTCTGCATTTAGACCCTCTCTCAAACGAATTGTGGAACCATCTAGACCTTAATTTCAACATGCTTATCACGTATCTACTTGCAACCCTTATGTGTGGAATTATTTGCATACTTATTTGCATTAAAGTCATCACATAGCATGGCCGGGAACCACACTAGTGGATCTTGAGGGGTGTCTAACACCTTCCCCTCGAGATAATTTCTAGCCCATACCCGAACTATGGTTTTCAAAACTCAAAAACCTTAGTGTCCTAATTCACTTAATCATTAGGTGGCGACTCTTCAAATCCAAAAACCCAAATCCCAAACGGGAATAGAGTTGTCTTCCCAAATGTCGTAAACCCAATTTCGTGAGAAAAAGGGGGCGTCGACAGGTAGAAGTAGCTCCGCCCGCAGCCACCCCCGCTCCTTTTGAAGTAGAAGTGGTGACACCCTTCACTGTGACAGTATCAACCACACCCCAATTCAACTCAAAAGCAATACCCTGGGATTATGCCGAAGAGGCTTAGCGAAAAGGGAAGGCTAAGGAAGAGGAATCTGACGTGGCACAGGGAATGACTAGGACTGGAAGAGTCTATACACCTGAACACCTAGGAGGTTCAAGCAAGGAAGCCACTGCTAGGCAACCTATTATTGAAACTGGGCCAGATGACCTGTGGAGAAAAGTACAGGCAAAGAAGTATTCTGTTGTTGTCCACCTAAACAAAGTCCCTACTCAGATATCTATACAATCACTATTTCAGAATTCTGAGTCACACAAGAACTCCTTAATGAAAGTGTTAAGCGAGGCCTACATACCTGGTAACATCATCGGAGGAGAAATGGCCAATATAGTTGGGCAAGTACTAGAAAGCCATAAGATCTTCTTCCACGAGGAGCTACTACCCGAGGGACGGAATCACAATCGAACCTTGTATATTACGGTATAATCTGAAGACAAGTTCATTGACAGGGTCCTGATTGATGGAGGTTCGAGTCTAAATATCTGTCCGTTTGACACCCTGAAAAGGTTGGACAAAGGTTTCCATCAAAATACAGACCGGAAGCATGAATTTGAAGGCCTTCGATGGGTCTCAGAAGGCAACTATTGGGGAAATCAACCTTTGTTTGCAAATGGGGACAACTTTGTTCGACGTTGAATTTCAAGTACTTGACATACCAGCCTCATATAACCTTCTGTTGGGTCGGCTATGGTTCTATACTACTGGAGCCGTGCCTTCCACGCTACATCAATCCATGAAGTTTGAATGGAACCACCAAGAGGTAATCATTCACGGAGATGGAAGTAACCCTATCTACACTAGTCAAACCATCTGGCCATTGCACATAGAAGAAGGCTAGGTGGGGCAACCTACCATCACATCAAACAGGTCAATGCTGTCGAAAAAGACAAGTGGTGGAGTATCAAGATAGAAAGCATATTAGCATGGTCTGGATATGAAACCGGCAAAGGATTGGGAAAGAACCTCCAAGGCATCACCAAACCAATACAGCTGAACAATCATGGTACTACCTTTGGGCTCGGATACCAGTACACATGGCAAGAATACAGGAATCGGTTGCCTCCATGGGGTGGACCATATTACCCTCTTGAGCAGCCAGTGCCCAGTCTAGAACAAGCTTTCCACCAGGCTGACTCAATATGGGGAGCTGCAGAAGAATAAGCACTAGCTGGGTTGAAGGACTTGTCCTTGGAAGATGAGGATATGGACTGCTGTGCCATAATTGAGGAGGAGTAGGAAGAAGGCTTCACCATTCAGACTGCAAAGGGAGATATTATCATAAACTGGAGCGCCACACCATCCCGAACCCGCCGCGTCTCTAGTTAGCTTGCAGAATTTATAGTCGTTCTAGGCATTTAAAATTTCCAGCAATTTTGTTTTACGATTGCTTTGTTTCAAAATAAATTCTCGATTCATCGAGCGAAGCTTTGTTTCAAAAATCTTTCTCAGTTTTAATCAAATTCATTTGTACTTTATCATTATTCATTACTATTTTTATACTTTTCCCTTCTATAGTGTTATTACTACTTTTCCTGATGAACCAGTGACTGCGATATGTAATGAGGGAACACAACATGAGAATAGTGACCCAGAGGAAGAAGAGGAGATACCCAAGGAAATTGTAAGAGAAGTTGAGAACTTTGAGAATATGCCTAAGTCCAATCTGGACGAGACCGAAGCAGTAAATTTGGGAGATGCCGAGACCATCAAAGAGACCCGCATCAGCATTCACTTTTCACCAACAAAGAAGAAAGTGTGCATTAATTTTCTAAAGGGATACGAGGACATATTTGCAAGGTCATATGACGATATGACCGGTTTGAGCACATCTATGGTGGCTCACAAGTTGCCTACCAATCCCATGTGTCTGCCATTCAAGCAGAAACTCAGAAAATTCAAACCAGACATGAGTTTGAAAATCAAGGAGGAAGTTACAAAGCAGATAAAAGCCAAAGTTCTCAGAGTGGTTGAGTACCCAACCTGGTTAGCTAACATTGTTCCAGTTCTGAAGAAAAACGGGAAAGTCCGAGTTTGTGTTGATTATCAGGATTTGAATAGAGCAAGTCCCAAAGATGACTTCCCACTGCCAAATATACATATCCTGATCGATAACTGCGCCAAACATGAACTCAAATCCTTTGTAGATTGCTTCGCAGGTTATCACCAGATCTGGATGGATGAAGAAAATGCCGAGAAGATAACTTTTATTACGCCTTGGGGTGTATACTATTACAAGATGATGCCATTGGGTCTGAAGAATACTGGGGCTACTTACATGAGAGCCATGACAACCATCTTCCATGATATCATACACAAGGAAATAAAGGTATATATGGACGACATAATTATCAAATCCACGAGGGCTGCAGATCACACAGCAGACTTGAGGAAATTCTTTGACAGGCTCAGGAGGTACAATTTGATGTTGAACCCCGCAAAGTGTGCATTCGGGGTTCCTGCAGGAAAGTTATTGTGATTCATTATCAGTCGCCGAGAGATCGAGCTAGATCTAACTAAAGTCAAAGCTATTAAGGAGTTGCCACTGCCTAAGAGCAAAAAGGACGTGATGAGTTTCCTGGACGACTCAATTACATTAGTCGGTTCATAGCGCAGTCCACAGTAATATGTGAGCCATCTTCAAGATGCTCAGGAAGGATGCCCAGACAAGTTGGACCAAGGATTGTCAGAAAGTTTTCGACAAGATCAAGGAATACCTGTCCAAACCGCCAGTCTGGTCCCGCCTGAACAAGGATGACCTTTGCTACTTTATCTATCCGTGTTAGATGGAGCATTCGAATGTGTTTTAGGATAACATGATGAGATAAGAAGAAAGGAGCAAGCCATATACTACCTGAGTAAGAAATTCACATATTATGAAGCACGGTATTCTCTGCTTGAACGTACTTGCTATGCTTTGACCCGGACAGCCAAAAAATTGAGGCATTATTTCTGTGCCTATACTACATACCTCATATCCGGGATGGATCCCCTTAAGTACATATTCTAGAAGCCCATGCCTACTGGGAAGTAGGCTAAATGGAAGATACTACTGAGTGAGTTCGACATCGTCTATATAACTCAAAAGGTAGTCAAGGGACAATCCTTGGCAGATCACCTCATGGAAAATCCGGTAGGAGATGAATACGAATCCTTGAAAACGTATTTTCCTAGTGAAGAGGTATCATTCATAGGAGAAGACAATACCGAAGCATATGATGGGTGGAGGATGTTCTTTGATGGAGCCGCAAATTTTAAAGGAGTAGGTATTAGAGCAGTTTTGGTTCAGAAATGGGTCAACATTATCACGTATCTGCTAAACTCAGATTTCCGTGCACTAACAACATGGCTGAATATGAAGCCTGCATACTAGGGCTCAACATGGCAGTCGACATGAACATTCAGGAGTTGTTGGTGATCGGTGATTCAGATTTGCTTGTGCATCAGGTACAAAGAGAGTGGGCCACCAAAAATTCTAAGATATTGCCATATCTGCACCATGTGTAGGAATTGAAAAGGAGGTTCACAACGTTAGAATTCCGACATGTGCCCAAAATCCAGAATGAGTTTGACGACGCATTAGCCACCTTTTCATCCATGATACAACATCCAGATAAGAACTATATGGATCCCATCCTGGTAAGGATCCATAATCAGCCGGCATATTGTGCTCATGTCGCGGAAGAAGCAGATGGAAAGCCTTGGTTCCATGACATCAAGGAATACTTATCAAAATGATAATACCCGGAGTATGTAAATCACATTCAGAAATGCACACTCCGAAGATTGTCAAATCATTTCCTCCATAGCAGAGGAAACTTATATAGAAGAACTCCAGATTTTGGGTTACTAAGGTGTGTCGACGCAAAGGAAGCGTCTAAGCTACTTGAGGATGTGCATGCTGGGAACTGTGGTCCACACATGAATGGTTTTGTCTTGGAAAAAAAGATACTCAGGGTCGGTTACTTCTGGGTGACCACGGAGATGGATTGCATTCAGTATGTCCACAAATGCTTTCAATGTCAAGTGCATGCCGACATGATAAAAGTGCCGCCAAACGAGCTCAATGCGACAAGCTCACCATGTCCATTTGCCACCCGGGGAATGGATGTTATTGGTCCAATTGAGCCCTGCTTCAAATGGACAAAGGTTTATTCTGGTCTCCATCGATTACTTCACAAAATAGGTTGAAGCTACGTCTTACAAGGCCGTAACCATGAAGGTCGTTGCAGATTTTATCAGAGATTGTATTGTCAGCCAATTCGGAGTTCCCGAGTCCATTATTACTGACAATGCCACCAACCTCAATAGTGATCTGATGAAACTATATGCGAAGCTTTAGAAATCAAGAACAGAATTCCACAGCCTATAGACCTCAGTTGAATGGAGCCGTAGAAGCCACCTACTAAAACATCAAGAAGACACTAAGGAAGATGGTAGAGAACCACAAACAATGGCATGAGAAGTTACCATTTGCCTTATTGGGATACCGTACCACAATCCACATATCAAGTGGGGTAACTCCCTATATGTTGGTTTATGGTACCGAAGCTGTCATCCCAGCCGAGGTGGAGATTCTTTCTTTAAGAATCATACAGGAAGCTGAACACAACGATGCAGAATGGACTAGAAGTTGCTATGAGCAATTGGCCCTTATCGATGGAAAGAGGATGAATGCAGTATGTCATGACCAACTTTATCAGAATAGAATGTCAAGAACTTTCAACAAAAGAGTCAAACCAAGACAGTTTGCACCAGGGTAGCTGGTATCGAAGAAAATCTCCCCACATCAAAATGAAGCCAAAGGGAAATTCTCTCCCAATTGGCAAGGTCTGTACATGGTTCATAGGGTGCTGACAGGAGGAGCACTCATACTTGCTGAAATGGATGGAGAAATCTGGCAAAAACCGATCAATTTAGACGCAGTTGTCACGACCCCAATCCCGGTCGTGATGGCGCCCAACACAAATGCTAGGCAAGCCCGACCATATAACGCTCACAACTCAACCACACAACCCATTTCCAATTTATACCATTAAATTATCAAATACCATAGTTCCAACCAGTGATAATAGATAGAAATAATACGGAAATCATAACAACTGCCAACAAAACTCCTAAAGACCTGGGGTCATAAGTCTAGAGCCTCTAAAATGACAAAATAATAAATCCTCAGTAATACTGATGTTCACAAATACAGAATAATAAAGGGATAGGGGAGGAGTCGGGTCCTGCGAATGTCAGGCAGCTACCTCGACAACTCCTGAGAAGCTCTGAAAAATAGCAAATAGCTCAACTATGCTCCCGAGACACCTGAATCTGCACACATAGTGTAGGGAGTAAAGTGAGTACTTCCAACTCAGTGGTAATAGACATATATAATGGCTGACAGCAAGAAATCCCGAAACATGACAATGCAAAGCTATAACCAATATTTCTACACATCTAACGGTGGGACAACATCAGGTAATGACAGGCAAAACAGATAGACATCGATGCATGAATGCAATGAAATTCACATGATCGATGCGGCGTACAGCCCGATCCATTTGGGTACCTCCGCTCACTGTGGGGGTTCAGACTCCGGAGGGGCTCCTACAGCCCAAGCGCAATATCATCGTAGCATTCGTTGTGGCGTGCAGCCCGATCCACAGTTAGTCCGGTTATATGTATGCAAGCCACACGGGCACAACCAATTTACCATTTTCAGTTCCAATTATCAGGAATTATAGCTTAAGTTTTTAAAAATTTAGAAATTTGCTAATCATTTCGAGACAGTGTTTAACTCGGAACTGATATCATGAAAACATGCTAAGCATCATGGAAACAGTGATGATAATCCCTAAGGGATCCAAATAATCAACACACAGCCCAAATATGCTCATAGCAATCCAAGTAGGATGTTTACCAATCAAATTTATAGTCAATGCACATTATGAACATCACTCGGACAGACTAAGCCATAGTCCTCCAATCACAAACGACCCCGCACTCACCGTAGAGTACGTGTCTCGCCTCAATATAGCGTCGCAGTGTGATATACCGGGGTTTCAAACCCTTAGGTCATCATCTACATCTATTACTCACCTCATACTTGCCACAAGACTAGTCTGCTATGCCTTTTCCTCTCGAATCCACCTCCTCGCACGTCGAATCTGGCCAAAACCACAACGAATACATTACAATAGGCTAAAGAAACATAACTCAATCAAAAGAACTCGAAAAATACCAAAAATCTCGAAGTTGGCAAAACCCGAGCCCTGGGCCCACTTCTCAAAAAATTTCGAAATTCACACCACCGGATTCCTCGTCTCGCCACGAGTCCGTACGTATAAAATTCATCAAAAATCGGAGTCCAAATGCTCCCTCAAATCCCAAATTCTCATTTCATAAACTCAAGCCCTAACCTCCATTTTTAACCTTTAATTCTTTGATTTTTTAGTGATTATTCCATGTTCTTGCACCATAATAACATAATCCGAGTCCAAAAATTCATACATGAAGAAACCCCTTCGAATTCTCTCCAAAATCGCCCAAGAATCAACTAAGCCGAAGTCCAAAATATTTTTTCCTTCTCTTTCAATTTTGTGAACACTGTTCACTTTAATTCCAGGTCGCTTTTCGCTTATGCGGTCAGATAACCGCACCTGCGGTCCCGCACACGCGACCAATTGACCGTTTATACGGTCTCACTTAAAAATCCTTGGGACTGCTTATGCGACTCACCATCCGCTTATGCGGTTTTCTCTCAACCGCTTCTGCGGTAGAATATCCGCTTATGCGGACCCGCTAAAGCGAACCCTCATCCGCTTTTGCGGAAATTTCCTGGGCCACACCTGCCCGCTTCTACGACCTCCCCACCGCATCTGCGGCTCCTTTTCCGCGGATGCAGAAATACCAGAAGACAGAAAGATCAGACCTGCAACAATGCTTCAAACTTCCCGTTTAACCACCCGAAATCACACCGAGGCCCCCGGGACCTCAACCAAAGGCACCAACACATCCTACAACCTTATTCAAACTTGTTCCAATCCTCAAAACGCGTCAAACAATGCTAAAACCATTAAATCACATCGAATTCAAGCCTAAGTTTTTTAAAAACTTCCGAATTGCACATTCGATCAAAAAACCGACCAAACGACGTCCGAATGACCTGAAAATTTGTAGACATATCCAAAATCACCTAACGAAGCTACTGCAACTCTCAGAATTCCATTCCGATCCTCGGATCAAAATCTCACCTATCAACCGGAATTTGCCAAAATTCAAACTTCGCCAATTCAAGCCTAATTCTTCACCGAGCCTCCAAAATAAATTCATCCCCCGAAGCTAACCAAATCACCGAAATTCACATCCGAGCCCTCTAACTGTATAGTCAACTTCCGGTTGACTTTTCCAAAACAAGCTTCCTTCTAAGAGGCTAAGTGCCTCATTTCCAACTAAAACCAATTCTATTCTATCCAATCCACTCAAATACTGATATTGAAACATAGAACAACATAATATGGGGGAAACGGGGCGGTAACTCACGTGACGACGGGACGGGTCGTCACAGCAGTCAAAAGATAATATGCCTAGATTATTTTACACTTGTTCATCTGATGTAACTGAACTACGCTTGACCTGATTCCCATTTAAGAGGGGATACATAGGCAGCCTTATGGGTTCTGTCATATCATAATAAAATTCTCATTTCCCCCCAAGATAAGAAATTAGGGCAGAATTTTGAGGAGGACCCTCGAAATTCTGGAGCAAGTACAACCAGCGCCAACACATGTCAGACAATTAGAAGTCGGTTAAGAAACAGGGGCATAATTTTGAGAAGGATTCTCAAAATTCCGAAAGGGTTATTGTCTTAAAATGGTCAAAGACCATCTACCAAACTGGGGCAAAATTTTGAGGAGGACCCTCAAAATTCCAACACAAGAGAGTTGCAATGCCTTTGAAATGTGTCACAGTCGCTAGTTCATCAAAAATTACTTGATATATCTTCCAAAACGATAATATTTTTTTAATCAATATATGCATATCTTTCGAAAAATCTATTTTCATAATGGTCCAGTGCTACCTAGGGGAACTCGAAGGGGGGTTTCCTGAGCAGAGTAGAGCAAGGCCGGCAGACGAAGTAAGAACCATCCTCCCCTCACAAAACTCACAATATTTCTTTAAAAGCAGGCACATTTGACGTAAAGATAGAATTCATAAAACATGTATACACAAGGATAATTCACCATCAGTTAGGCTATTAGATATAAAATATACCTCCAGCTAAGACATACGCTACTCTTATTCGATGGTCACTCTTTGCATGGGACTAATCCATGTCCCCACATTTGCTTGAGTATAAGCCCTGACTCTACATTTGTATGAGTCTAATATCTGACTCCATACTTGCATAAGTCTAATCTCTGACTCCACCTTTGAATGAGTCTAATCTATGACTCCACCTTTGCATGAGTCTAATCTCTGACTCCACATTTGCATGGTTCTAATCTCTGACTCCATATTTGCATAAAACTAAGCATTGTCTCCATATTTGCATGATTCTAATCTCTGACTCCATACTTACATGAGTCTAATCCTTGACTCCATATTTGCATGAGTCTAATCTCTGACTCCACATTTGCATGAGTCTAATCCATGACTCCATACTTGCATGATTCTAATCTCTGACTCCACATTTTGCATGAGTCTAATCCTTCACTCCATACTTGCATGAGTCTAACCTCTGACTCCACATTTGTATGAGTCTAATCCCTGACTTCATGTCTGCATAAGGCTAAGCATTGCCTTCTATCTGATTGGGCTTAAGCTATGTCCCTCTTTGCATGAGGTTAAGCCCAACTTCCATATTTGCATAAGGCTAATCCTTGCCTCTATATTTGCATAAGGCTTATCCTTCCCTTCCCAATTTGCATGAGGTTAATCCTGGCCTCCCCCCATTTGTATGAGTCTAATCCTTGACTCCCTACTTGCATGAGTCTAATCCTTGACTCCATGAGGCTAATACTTGCCTCCATATTTGCACGAGGCTAATCCTTGCCTCCATATTTGCATAATGCTAATCCTTGCCTTCCCGATTTGCATGAGGCTAATTCTTGCCTCCCCCCATTTGCATGACTCTAATCCTTGACTATTTACTTGTATGGGCCTAATCCTTGACTCCATGAGGCTAATCATTGCCTCTATATGTCACGACCCAAAATCCACTAAGGGTCGTGGTGGCGTCGGACACTGCTGTCAGGCCAGCCAACTAAATCATTAATTAATTCCTCTTTTAATACTTTTGAAAATCTTAGGTTTTTCCTTCCAATTTTTATTAATAAAAGTTCACTACTAGAATTCAAATTTAAATAATAATAAATAGAAAAAATCCGTTGTAAACCCTCCCAGAAACCCGGTGTCACAAGTACATGAGCGACTACTGATAAGAGAAGTAAAATACAACATAACATCCGTCCGGAATACAATGGACAGGAAAGAAATACGGTTACTAGAAGGGACTTTAAAAGCTGCGGGCCACCTTGAATACTGCAACTCACCTAGTCCCTGCATCGTCCGTGCTGCTGCGCCCAGGCTGCTAGAGCTGTATATATATACCTGTGCAACAAAAATGCACAGAAGTGTAGTATGAGTACATAATCAACGTGTACTCAGTGAGTGTCCCGCCTAATCCCGAAGGGGTAGAGACGAGATGGTCAACTTTGACACACTCTAAAAGTCCAACGATTTATTTATTCTCAATATACTTATCAACAGTGGATTTATTATCTAACATGATTTTTATTCAAATAGAGGAAACAAGTAAACACGTAATTCCTTCATAGGAAATTTCCAAGGTTCCTTTTCATTATTATCAATATGATCTCGAGCCATAGTGAGGCATGTAACAGCTTAAATAAATCGAGGTAGCAATATAAGCATGCGCAAATCATACCGAGGCGACGGCCCGATCCAACATAAATAAATGTGCACTTGCCGAGGGTCGACGGTGCGCCTATAGATGCATCTATTAATCTGCCGAGGCGTTCGGCCCGTTCCAAAATAAACACACACAGACAGATAAACAGTGAGGAAGTCAACGTGGAGCAAATATCCAAGAAAGGTCAATTCGCTTTATTAATTTGAGAAAAACAAAGCTTAAGTCTTTTAGAAAATCCAATTATTAATTTAATGTAATCTATTACCCCGCTCGCGAATCATCCATGCGACGCGGTA